>PVIH01018647.1:0-37840 GCA_004025045.1 Sigmodon hispidus
GGCTAATGTAGTACAGGCCCTAGACATACAAAAGAATCTTATTGCCCAGTTAAAAGGGGGCTTGATGCTTATTAATCAAAGGATCGACCTGGTCCAAGAGTAGAATGATACTCTTTGGCAGCTGGCCGAGCATGGCTGTGAATGGAAGTTTCCAGAATTATGTGGGACTAGTGTACAATATCAGAACTTTATTCATGCTATAAATCTGTCTAAACAGTTGTCAAGTTATCTTTTAGGACACTGGATTGGTGAATTCGAAAACTTGACGGCCCAGCTGAGAGTGACCATGGTGATTGTGAATTCTACTGGAGTGGATGAGGACCTGGCAGAAGGACTGGCGTCCTGGTTCTCTGCCACTATGGATCACCAGAAAGAGTGGGCAGGAATGGGAGCTCTGACGAGCCTGATGGTGCTGATATTCCTAGTTTGTCTGTGGTGCATTTGCCATGTTAGGTTCCTTCAGTGTCGCGATGCAGCCACGGTTGTCCAAGCATTTTTCAGCCATTGGAGTTGATCAGTCCCCCTAAGCTTGCTTGGCCTCCCTAAAGAGAAGCCTTAAGAATGTTTTGCAGGATGCGAGGCTTAGCACTGCACATGAGTACTCTGGCTTATGGGAACTCATGAGGAGTATGTCTGGTTGCATGCAGGTTGACACCCAACTGCCTTACTCTGTGAAAAGGGTGTCAGATGGGTCAGGGATTGTCAGGGTGGATGACACCCGGAGCGATACTTGTACATGTTCCTTTTGCACTTCAGAGACTAGACTTCTGCTTCTGCCTGACTTTTTTAATAAAGAAGGGGGAACTGTAGGGAGCTGCATTGTACCGCGCCCTAAAGATGGCGCCGGTTTCCGCCTTCAGCCCTCCCGAGGGCTAGTGCTCTCGGGAGTAAACAACTCCTTTTTTGGCTGTAGGCAAGGATGGTGGCTTGCTTCCATGTCCTAGGACCTATGGGTGATGTCCACATAGCTTACTGGGGTTGGAGGCCCAGAGGGTATTTAGCCATGAGCGGGCTTCCCTCCGGGGTCAGAAGATTCAGAAGATTGTACAAAGGTCCTGAATAAAATGGCTGGAGAGAAGAATCCTGAGTTGCGTTTTTCCTTGCCGGGCGAGGTTGGGCGTGACAAAGCTACAGGTAAAGAATGAGATAAGAGCCTCCGTTTTAAGGAAGCCCATAACTCAAGCTTGATACAGGCCTGATTTCTGCTGAGTACAAAGTACAAAACAAGAGATTGCCTAGTGGTATCTGATAGCAGCCAATTAACGATGGAATGACTCAACATAGGAGATATCCTAGGACCATATGATAGCTTCAATAGGTCCCAGTACAGGAGATAGTCTATAGAACAAGGTTTGATATATAGCCAGCTAAGATAACAAGGGAATTCTTGAAACATCCTAAGAAATGAGCTAATCAGAAATGTATCCTTAACTGAGATCACTAATTGATGTGTAACCTCATCATTTATATCTTTAAAAAAACTCTGGCCACAGTGCAAACTGTCAGGATCCCTGTTGAGGCTTGTAAATTTTAATAAACCTTAATTTTGCATTTTAGAGAGATTATGTCTCTGGTGGTCTCTTCAGGGGTGTTAGTGACAAGGCCACAACACAGGGAAAGAAACTAAAACCTACAAGGTTTGATGACTGTCAACTGTCAGTTTGTGGAGCCTCTTGGAGCACGATCAGACTATATTCTTGTGCATTTACCTACCAAGGAACACCTAACTCAGTTCTAATTCTGGGATGAGGAACTTGGACCTACTTCAGCTGGATATCCCAGACTCATCTGTCCTACCTTGGGTCTCCTTAACCTCCTTTGGGGAAGGATGGGGGTGGAGTTGGGAGGAGGCTAAGGGAGGACTAGAAGGGACTGGGAGAAGGGAATTGAGAGGGAGCAGTGGTAATATGGGAAAAAACATTTTAAATAAAAAAAATGAAAAAAATAATAAAAATGTAAACTTGCAATTAGATCTTTCTATGACTATTTATCCTATAGCATTATGTGACATATTTGCTTTTTTATAATATGAAAAAAAATCTGTTTTATATTACTTGAGACCTTAGTGGAACATTATCAGTCTTAATTTATAAAGGTATTCCTTTAATGGCCAGAAGTTCTGATAAATACATAACTATATAATCATCACTTTCAGAATTCAAACAATTAGCCATTGAGATCTTGAATACATATCTTGGGTTATATGCACATACTTTAATTTTTTAAATTTTGCAAAAACCACCCACATTTACTTGCCAAATTTTCAGGTTATTTTTTTTTTTTTACTATACTTTGGTTTGCTTCCTGCAAATAGTAAAGTTGGAATTTACAAAAATATAGTAGGGTATTTTCTTATTATATCATTGGCTTTTTACCAGGTTGTAGAAAAAAAATCTATATTTATTTGCTATTATCTAGTATTTCTTATAAAATTCACAGCCTTGTCACACATTTCCTAATAATACTAGTTAAATTTCATTATTATGTTGTGCTTGAGGGCACCTTAGACCAATTTGGAATCTGATATCTGTTAAATAAAAGAAATGATATTTATTTTTAAATATTTCTCATAATTCAATAATAAAGTGAATTTCAATAAGTTTAGCAGTTTCAATACTGAAAACTATGAAATTACTAAGAGTTTGTAACTTTATTAGGAGTTTCTGGATAAGTTTAATAACCATTAGAGTAGCATATAATTCTAAATTTTTAACAACATTATAAGGTCTTTGAGCCGATTTACTTAAAAATTTTAAATTATGGCTTGATATATACTGATTTACTTGTATCAGAAAAGAATGTATGAGCTTTAGATAGTATTGTTTCTTATGCAATATGAGAAAAAGTAAAATTAGGTATTTTTTTAAATGCCAACTAAAGTCTCTTACTTTGAGATATTTATTGCTAATCTCTTTTAAAAACTTACTAATACCTGTTTCTAATGGCATATTCTACCCATAACTAGACAATTTGATATTGGTAAAAGGTACTACAATGTTATGTCTCTTCCTGTTAACTGTAAAGTCTCAATATTTATTTCAGAATCAATTTCAAAAACTTTTTGTATTTCTTTCATCTTTTTCTTTTATTTTTGGTTTTTTGAAATGGGGTTTCTCTGTGAAACAGTCTTGCCTGTCCTGAAAATCACCCTACAGAAGAGGCTGTTCTCAAACTCACAGAGATCTGACTGTCTTCCCCCACCCCTCTTCCCCCTTGTGGGGCAAGTTCTGGAATTAAAGATTAAAGCTAATCTCTTTTTAAAAATTACTAACTCCTGTTTCTAATGGCATATTCTACCCATAACTAGACAATTTGATATTAGTAAAATCATAAATATGTGGTAGAAATCTTTAACATACTTTGTCATAGAATTTTACATTGGTACATTTTAACTATCTGGGAATTATTATATTTAGGCACAAGAGAAGGTAACTTTTTCTATATCTTGTTAATTGTAAAGGTAAATTAAAAATGCAGTCTTTTAAATCCAACACTGTAATAAATCATTCTTAGCTAATAAAGAAGGCAACTTACATTTAGGTTATGAAGAGACCATTTGCTATATAATGACATTAATAGCTCTCAAATCTCTTACCATGCTCTATTTTCAGATTTCTCCTTATTGACAAATATAGAAAAATTCCGAGGACTTGCCAATTCTTCAGTATATTGTACAACTAAGCTGTTCCTGTACCAGCTTTATTATGGTGATAGTAATTCTTCTTATGTCAGAGGCTACTGTTTAAGCCAGACCAGTTTGCCAATTAACTATTTTAGAAGTGCGGATATTGGTACCTGAATGATTGGTGATTGTTCTTGATAATAGTTTTTAACATTTTTCTCAAAAGCATTCTTTATTTTAGGCTTGTTTCTGAAGTTGAAGGAAAATTGATCTGTGTTTTCTACTGATGTAACAAGTCCCATTCTCATAAATTTATTGTTATGTTAGACACATATAACTTTATTTTTCCTGCCTGTTGTTATGGTCCTATATGTTCAACCCATCTTGATTCTGTTTTAACTGAGATAAAATTCCAGTCTCTTAAGGCTTAATATATACTCATTGAAGAGGTCACTCTGGATGCCAAATTTAATGAAATTATTGTTACATTTATGCAAGTCCCCAGTAACCCTCTAATTGTATTGCCAATTCTTTTTATTTGCAACTTTGGTCTTTAATCATTTTAAGAAGTGTACTAAAATACTTATTTTATAATCTTTCCTGAAAACTTTGTTTTATCTGCTTAAACAGTTCTATCATCCAGAGCAGTATGGCTTTCAACAACAGACATTATTCTATTAATTGATTTGTTGTTGAATTTCTCTAATGCTGACAGGAAATGATTTTTAAAAAATTAACTCTGAGGTTAAAATAAATCTCTCCCACCTGTGATCATGAAGCCACTTATAAAATAATTACTCATAAACTTATATTAATTACAAACTGGTCTATGGCTCACTCTCATTTTTAACTAGTTTTAAAACCTTTATTCAACTCATTTATTTTAATCTATTGATATGTGTTCTGTGGCTCTACTTCCATCCCATTACATCTTTTTACCCAGGTGACAGATTGCAGAAGCTGCTCTTGAACCCACTGTTTTTTTGTTTTGTTTTGTTTTATTTGTTTAGTATTTTGTTTTTTGTTTTATTTTATTTCTCTTAGATATCCCAACAGGCTGTCTCCTGCCTTACTATAAGCCATAGCAGCTACTCTACTAATCACCAGTGGCAACACATATTCACAGTGTAAAGAAAAAAAAAAACATTCCACAGTACTGCTTCTTTATTGTCAAATCAAAAAGGAATTTTTTGGTTTTACCGTAGTAGGATTGTCTAAAAAAAAAAAAAAAAAAAAAAAAAACAATCAAGCAAGATTACAGTTATATTATCTAGTCTACTTATATTTGACAAAATTAAAGAAAATATTCTATCACCTAACCTATTTTTTGTGTGTCTAAGGTATTATATCTAATTTACCTTTTATCCTCAATATGTAAGACTCTAATTATACCAATATAGTCTTTAACTTCATCAAAGACACCAGAAGAGTATGTTACTTGAGTAAACACAATGTGCATTGTAAAGAACTTTCTAAATTCTAGAAATGATAGAAACAGCTAGCAGCCTGGGGAGTCACCCAAAAATGCTCTGCAGTTTTGGTGCACTCATCTTAAGCCCACAAGCCTAAAGTCTCTGGCAGACTTTCTAGTAAAGTAGAAAATGTGAAGATTTGTCTAGTCTATTGGCAAAGTTTGTCAGTCATTTTCCTTTGTGTCCTGCAGAATAGCTGATAGTGTTTTTTGCTTGTTTGTTTGTTTTCTGTAAAGCAAGAACATGAAGAATTACCCCAAATTGTTTCAGTAAAGTTCAGTGATTACTTTTTTACAGGTTGTGCATGTCCAGTTACACATCAGACTGTCAAGCAGTCAAGGCAAAGGTCCACTTTGGCTACTGGCTATCAAAGAAAGCAACAAAGAAAGCAAATTCCATATAAACGTCTGTGATCTTCTTTGAAGTAACTGGAGCTTTCAGGAACAGCTGCTCACTATCCAGAAAAGTCTAAGTAAGTTCTTAAAATCTTTTAAGTGCAATATTTTGTACTGTATAAAGATTAGCTCAACTATGTTCATAGCAGCATTATTTGTAATAGCAAGAACCTGGAATCAACCTCGATGTCCCTCAACTGAAGAATGGATTAACAAACTGTAGTACATCTACACAATGGAATACTACTCAGCAGTATGAAAAATGATATTCTCAAATTTGTAGACAAATGGATGGACTTGGAGAATATCCTCCTGAGCGAGGTATCACAAATTCAGAAAGATAAGCAGGGGATGTAATCACTCATTAGTGGACTCTTAACAAACAAACAAACAAGAAAAAAGCCAAGCATGCCCAAGCTGCAAACCAGAACCATTGAACAGCTTGGGATCAGAAACACCCTGGACTGACTCCTTGGATCCCACTCCCCATAGAGGAACACCTGACTCACTCTTGAGGGAGGGGGGAGAAAACTGTATCTGCCAGGAGTGGAGATTGAACTAAGCAATATTGGGTCAGTGGAACCATGGGACTGTCTGCTGCCTGCCCAGGGAGAGGATGGGGAGTTGTGGAGAGGAGAGAATGACCTGATGTGGTGGGAGGGGGAAGGGACCTTGAATAAGGATATACAAGGATAGAAAGTGTGACTTCTTTGTTCTTCGTAATAATAATAATAATAAAAGAAAAAAGATTATTTATAAAATTGAAACACATATTTGTATACCTAAAGCTCTTAGCTTATAAGACTGTAAGTTTATCATAAATGACTATTAAACTATATTTATTAATTCACATTATATTTTAAAATAAGTTTCATAAACCTAATATCTTAAGCATAAGAAGAAATATACAGACAGCATAACAAAATTCTACCGAAAAGTCTGTCATTCAACCAGAATACATATCAATGAAAAGTATTTTGATGTTTATTGCCTTTATTATTTATTATTATTAAGTATTTTTCTTTTATTTCTGCTCTGTCCAGGACTTTTTTATCATGAAAGAGTATTGGATTTTGTCAAAGTCTTTTTCAGTGTTTAAGGGGATGATCATATGTTTCTTTTTTTTTTTTTTAGGTTGTTCATGTAATAGATGTCATTGACAGTTTTTTATGGTAAACTATTTCTGTATTTCTGGGATAAAGCCTACTTGATCATGATAGATTCAGGGTAAACCTTAATAAAACTATGTGACTCCCTACCACACAGTGAGACTCACAAACACAAAAAGACAAACATTGTGGAGAGGAGAATGTCCAAGCAGTTTCCTAGTTTCCAGGATCAAAAGCAATAAATATGTAGGAGGGCTACCCATTAAAATGCTCCATTCAAAGGAGCTCTGAACCAGTGCTGGGAGTGCAAAGAGGAAGATTAGCAAATCCTTGTTCTGGGAGCTAGATGTAAGTGGGTCCTAATGGCTTCCTCAGGGGAGAGAGTGAGAAGGTAATTTCCTGGAAGTGCCTATCATCTAGGTCATTCTTGTATGGTAACTGGATTAAGTAATGTTGATTTTCTTTTTTATTTTTATTTCTAGTTTTTATCCTGAGTATTTTCTTTTTGTTAGTTTTTGTTGGTGCTGGCATAAAAACAGACATGTGGATCAATTATACACTAGTAAAGCTAATTAACTTTAGAGGTTACTTGGAAAATTGTATCTGCTATTGCCACCATTGTCAGTGATCCCATCTCACAAATTATTTCGAATTTGCATGCTGTCAATGAATCATAACATGTTTTTGAAACATTGTGGTTTAGAAAGAGAGTAGCATTAAAATGAGATACCATGTAACAACAGTATTCAATTGTATATAACTTTAGAATTTTCCAGTGTTCATTGGATACTACCATGCTCCATTTACACAATAATTCCTAGAATTCTCTTCTGCAGATTCTTCCCTGCCTAAAGCTGCTGCCAGAGTTATAGATAATCCTGACAGCCAGTAGCATTGTAACCTTATAGAATACAACACTTTGGGCTTCCTGGTAAATAATTATTCCTTTTCTAGAATAAGCATTAGAATACTTGTGACATCTAATGTTAAGTTATTCACCAGGAAAAAAAAAACAATGTGAAAGAATAAGAGAAAAAAATGTATTAACTTCCTGTTAAAAGTTGAAAATAATACATTGTATATGTAAAAATGATATATGCGAATGATATTAATTGATTCCTAATATAATTTTTAGCATATAGTTCTGAGTTGTTTTTAAACACTAAAGATGCAGTATTGGAAAAAATTACTGGGTATAAGGGAGTCTGTTGATGCATATATAAAATTTTAAAATCAGGAGAACACAAAAAGAGGAACACTACCTTGAGACTAACCCGGCCTACATGTCCAAACTTGCATCAAAATAAATAAATGAAATAATTTACATAAAAATATAAAATAAAATGAAAAGGATAATTAGTTTTTCTAGTTATTCATTATTATTTTATAATAAAGATTTGTTTTTTGTAGTGGAAGCACAGCCAACTAGCCAGAAGAAACCTTAGTTATCCATTCCAGGTAATGTGCCTAGGCATACATACTAGCTGATTCATGTGGGGCTAGCTTGGAGTCTGTTACTGAATCTGGTAATTAAAAATGTGTGATCATCAAGATGCTGGAGACCAATGAGAGAGAGAGAGAGAGAGAGAGAGAGAGAGAGAGAGAGAGAGAGAGAGAGAGAGAGAGAACAGCTTGGGGAATCTCCAGTTGCCAAATAAAATTCCAGAGGGGATATACAGATTCACCTGTATTCAAAATATGTCTGCAGGTCCACTGTTTGTTTTGGAAGTCTGTGTCTCCTTCTCACATGACTCTGAATGTCTGTGCTCTGCATTCTGCCTTTTCATACCCTCCCATAAGGGGTGCCCCGATAAAATGAACCATAAGAAGTTATAAGTTCTAGGATATGAGTTGTTTCTCATAGCATAGAAGATTTTTACATAATAAAGCATATAAACTCAGATTTAAGGACATAGAAGCACATTTTATGATTCTGCTCCTCACGACTTGGCAACACTGTGCACATTGTATTTGTGCTGATAAGTTGGGATAAATACATAATTGATGACAACAGGTTTTATTTGAGATGGAAATTTCACCATTTACTCTATAGAAAAGTATTTATTTTGAGCATATGTAATTATATCTTACATTGTTAAAAATATAAGAGTTATAATTTAGTCTGACAAAGACTGAAACCATCAGCAAATTTTATCTAAAATAAAGGCAGGATTTAAAAAAAGCAAAAAATAAAGAGCAGTTTTAAAATATCTAATGATAAATTTATGGCTACTGATTTGAAATTCAAGCATATTTTATCCAAAGCTGTCAAAGTTATTTGTATTAAATATTATTGCGAAATAAAAAGGTGTATTTTAAGATGAAATATCCTATAACATTTTTTAAAAAATAATTTAAATTACTTTTTATCACTTGTTGACTTAAATTACTAAAGACATTACATATTAATATTGAATTATTATGTAAAATCAATAAATATTTTTAATAAATTGTGGTTAAAAAATAATTGAGCACCAATTACAAATGCTCCAAGATTCTCTTCTTGTATTAGGACCTTAATATTTTTTTCTGAACTACTTATGTTTCATATTGAATTTACTTAAATCTGCCTTCACCTAATATTATATTTTCTAGACAGTGAGAAGAGGCAGTAAATAATGGCATTTGTTGCAAATTCTAAACACCTGAGTTTAATCTCTGAGATCCACATGATAGGAGAAAATTGACCCCTGTACCTTTTCCTCAAACACCCACATGTACAAACACACAAATACAGGCCCATATTAAATTAACAAATGTTGCATAAATCATAATTGGCCTTAATAATAAAAACCCAGAGCTAGTTATTGGGGGAATCCTGAAAGGGGTAGATTCTTTCTTTACAAATCCTCAGACTGAATAGGAAAAGGGAAAAGAACTGCATGTGGGGGCTACCTCCTCTCTCCTCCTGCCTTGTATTTCTTCCTCTGTCCAGACAAATTACTTTCTGTTTCAACTTTCCTACTGCTGTAATTAAAGTCATGTGTGCTTCTAAAGTACTGGTAGCAATGGCATAAAATTTTAAATGCTGGAATTAAAAGTGCATGACATCGTAGCCTAACTCTGCTTCTTTCTTGGACTGGATAAATCTCATGTAGCCCAATGTGGCCTTGATTTCACCAAGAACTAGATAAATCTCTGCCTCTGCCTCCCTAGTATTAGGATTAAACATGTGTGTCACCACTGCCTGCACACTATGACTAACTCTGTGACTGGCTCTGATCTCTAATACTCAGGCAATCTTTATTTGATACTCAGCATATCACTACAAATAAATATGTTAAAAGATTAAGCACATGCTGTCTTGTTTATGTTTTAGTAGTTAGCATGTCTTTAACCTGAGCATTATTTATATTTTCTCCTTGTCTAAAGAGAAATATTAAGAATATATGGTACCTCAGTTTCACTTTCATAAAAAAAAAGATTAAGCACATCCTAAAAACTAAAAATATGTAAATCTTATTTGTCACATACAAATGGCTTAAAGCTAGAATTGGGATGTTTAAAACAAATCAACATTAGTAAATACTTTTTTTGAAACATAAATAGCACATTGTGTATATCTATTAGTTCTGATGCTATGTTACATGAATATTTTCTAGACAGTCTCTTAAAACCTATATATGTATATAAATGTATATATATTATATTAGCAATGTGAGTGTGTATATTTTAATATATATGTTATAGCAGAGCATTACTATATTACTTTCATAATTTGATAAAAAGTCTCATAGTATGTTCTTTTTGTGGTAGTATTCTATTGAAAAAGTAAATATTTAATGGTTTAGTAACATCATTGTATGTTTACTCTTTGAAATCTTCAATGCCTCTGACAGACAGAGACTTTTTTTTCTCTCTGAGAAAGTTTTCTCTCCAGAAAATTTTTTCGTTTGTATGTTCTATTAATGTGAATTTATATTTAATTGATAAGCACACTAAATACTAATACAGAGGTGGTTATATATCTGGAACCTTGCACCAATCTATTTAATATGCTTTGAAGACCTGGACTTGTAGTCAGAAATTGTTTAAATTTGATTTTTCTTCTTTTTTAATTATGAATAAAGTCTCATTTATTATCCACATATCCCCTTGTTCAAGCTCCTTTCCCCCTTCTACCCCTCCCAGTCACTCTCTCTTCTTCCCATCACTTTATCTCCTCCCCAATAAGGGCAGGAGGTCCCAAGGTCCCAAGGTGGCTTAGTTCAGCATCCACTCCAGGCAGATCTGCTTTCCTCATCCCAACATCAAGACTGGGTCAGGTGTTCCTCTGGAGGGAATGAGCTCCAAGGTGCTGGTCCAAGGAGTTTCAGATCCCAAGCTGTTCAGTGGTTGTGGTTTTCAGTTGGACATATTTTGCTTTTTTTTTTTTTTTTTTTTTTTTTTTTTTTTTTTTTTTTTTTTTTTTTTTTTTTTTTTTTTTTTTTTTTTTTTTTTTTTTTTTTTTTTTTTTTTTAAGTCCACTAATGAGTGAGTACATCACCTGCTTATCTTTCTGGGTTTGTGATACCTCTCTCAGGAAGATATTCCACAATAGAGTACTACTCAACAGTAAGAAAAAAATGATATCCTAAAGTTTGCAGGCAAATATATAAATTTACTACCTATTAATTTAATAGTTTTGCTTAATAAACTAAGTTGAACATTGTGGTCTTTTAGTATTTGATGTCAATCTTTCTGCAGCTAATAGTACAGCAATATGATCTGTCTCCGTATTCATGCTTTGATTTTGTCTGTGTTGATCTTGTGGAAGTCTTGTTTGTAAAAACATAGCTTCCATGAGATTGGAGCTTATTGGTACAATAGCATACCCTATCTAGAAAACAGAATTTTACAGCACCCTTGCCAGTTCTTACATTTATTCTCCATATACTCACTTTTGTGTATTTACCAAATACTAGTAGTTTACTTTATAAGGCAAAAAGTTTCTAAATTTTAATGCTAATTTTGACAAAACTAAATAAATAAAATTCTGCTTTTTAGGGAAACAATAAATACATGTAGTATTTTATTTCTAAAATAAAATTAAACCTTAAATTTTATATTTTCATTAAGTTTTCTCATTAAATATAAACTATTTAGTATGAATAGATATACTTGTCAAAATATTTGCATAGCAATTCGCTCATGGCATTGAAGTTTTGAATATTCATAACATAAAAATAATAGTGATCATTATATTCCAAAGCAAGCAATGTTTTTTCTTTGATAATGTTAAAAATTAAAATATAAGGGTTTTGCTTGCTTTATTATGCTGTTACCAGATTAAATTTTTTCCTCTATACAAGCTCTAAAATGTTTCAGAGGGAACCAGAGCAGAAAGAAAATTCTCAACAAGAATTTTATTATTATAAAAAAGTTCAATCAAGAGGTAAATAAAAACCATATAGCTGTTCAAGTGATGGAAATCACAGTATATCACAGTCAAATAGCTGTCAAAGAGACGGACATTATCAGGAGATGCTGCAAGTCTTAAGCCAAGCACACTGACATTCAGAAATTCTAAAATGACAGTTGCTATTATCAGCCCCATACCTTCCCTGCTGAAAGAAACCTGTTAGGCAAAAAGTAAAAATTATTGTAATTTTGTCAGGACTGTGATTGGTCAGCTAATCACTTTTTGATTAAATTTTAACCTTGTTCTAAGAAACATATTTTTTTCTAAGTATGATACTGAGTAAAGCTCATAGGCTTTAGAGTCCACTATTAGTATTTTGCAAAAAGGTCCTGCTGTCCCATCACCTTTTAAATATTTTTACTAAAAATATTTAATATTTTTTATTCACATACACCTGAAGTACTCTCAACATTGGTCAGAGGTTTTTCTCCCAGTTATTAGCAACTCATGTGGAGATGCGTAGTTTTTCAAAATGCTAAAAATAAGAGAATCAGTGTCAAGCTCTTATCACCATGAAGGCTCAGAGAATATTGAAGAGGAGAGGCTGTAAGAACTGGAATTTGAAGAAGGAAACTATTAAAGGCTTGTATTCGGACAGTTTCTGTGCCAAAATCATAAAGTCATAGCAGTTATGATATACATATATGTACAGTTTATTATATCAGCCAATATTCTAACATATATGGGAATGATGTTCCACAGAGTCCATTCCTTACTTAAAAGATATCAGCACTTTATAAATGTTTGAAAGAATAAGAATAATATTTATTTTTCAAAGGTGTGGGCACTAGTTGGTTTTCCTTGTTCCCATTGGTAACCCATGTGGATAGCATCAAAATTAATAAAGACTTCTATTTGAACCAGAGAAACTTTATGATAAAGAGTAATGATGGTTCATACACCCATGTGTCAATCCTTTAAGTTGTAAGAAAACCTCAAGTGTAGGTATTGTTTTTGTCTTTACAGAAAACCATAAATATTTATCTTCAAGAAGTCAAAAGACCTTGTGCATCTTGACATCTAAAGCAGACTCCCCAAAAAATTTATAAGCAAATAAATATTAGATCTATTGTTACCTATATACTCCACTGGATAAAATCTCATTGCTTAACATCTATATCTCTTTATTTGTAAGAAAGTTTGAAGTCCCAGTTCAATTATATATTAAAGCTAGCTATGGAGTTGAAGTGTGGGTCTCTCCTTCTCTAAACCCAAGCATGCTTGTTAAAATAACAAAAAAATTTCTGAATGATATCAGAAGAGCCACCTGATATGGGACAAAAATAACTAAAAATAAGGAGCAACTCTCTTTTTATCAATAATATGACTATATAAGTGCTTATCTCAAAATTTATAAGATATATGTATTTTAACCATTTTGTCATATATTTTTTTATATAGAGTAACAATTAATTCTCAAAAAATGTCTTATCTTGCTTCCTGTACATTGTGTTTGATTTTGGTCTCATCAGTTTTCTTCAATGTATCTTGACAATGCCAAATTACATCTTTAAATTATCCAAAAAGAAAGATAGAGCCCCACAATGATTATTTTACATGGACTATGACAAAGCCACAAGGCTGGGAAACTACAGCCAAAGATCAGATTTGGACTACAAACTAACCAGGACAATTTTCAAGTGACTAGCTAAGATGAAACAGCCGGACAGCATACTCTAGCCAGGACTTGAGACAATCCCACACTTTCCCATTATGCAGAGACTGGACAACAAATCATACAAATACTTATTTCAGGACTTCACAACAAAATTTTCCTCTCATAATGCCCTACATACCCCAAGACAACAGAAAATAAATTTTAGAACATGATGCTCACACTTCCAAGAGGTGATATAGGTAGTTTTTATCAACATTCTACTATTATAAGATGACTACCGTAAACATTAGCAGCTGCAGTGTAGAGCTGGATTGAAACTAAGAAATGCATTGTATGTGCTTGAAAATTAGACCTATCCCCAGATGCCAAAAATTGAATATTTTACAGTATTCATTTTTTGTTTGTATTTTAAGTTGTATTCTAATATATCTATCGATGATTTATAGGTAAAAGAAACACAGAAAACTCTAAAGTCATTGCCCTTGATTGTCCACCATAACAAGACCCTGCTGCCTAAGGAAGTTACATGCTTACCAAAAGAAAAATCTATCTAAAACCCAATAGAAGTGTCTGACTTTAGAATAGATTTTATAGTTCTGAAAGGTCTATGAAGGATATTGCAAACAAAAATATATCAGTTACCTTGCTTACAACTAGACTCTGTATGCTGTAGTAAGTCTAGCAAATTGTGTTTGTGCCTATTACAGCAATGGTTGCATGAGTATTATGAATTAATTAACCATATTTTCAATGTACTTAGCATCCTCTGAACCACAGGAAATTTTTCTGTTCATTTGTGAAATAATCAACTGTAAACAAGAATGTAAATAATTCTTATTAATTTTAGCCTAATAAGATTTACTGATTGCATACATTGTGTTATCTGACTAAAACCAAAATAATTTCTAATTACTTGCTATAATTTTCCAATTAAATTATATAGTATATTGTAACATTTTGTTCAAATGAATATTACTTCATTTTAACTGAGAATAGATATTTATTATCATTCATTTTATATATTTTGTGTAATTACTTATATTTTCAGTAGATTGCCATTGAAAGAAATTAATACAGGAAAATTAAAGGAATGTTGAGGATCTCTAGATGCAATAGGTAAGATATAAAATTAATTTTACACATGTTAACTAGTTAAGCACAAATGAAACCATTATAAGGTATAGGTGAATTTATTATATTCAGTAATATTGTAACAAATGCTAAGCACAGTACTAACATTTTTTTCATTTAATACATAATTATCAATATATCTACTTAAATAGGAAGAAATTGCAGTTGTTTTACCTCTTTTGTCCTTGTCAATCAGCTCTTATATAAATGCATGGACAATTACTTATGAATGGTCTTAGCTTGGCTATTTGCTAGCCATCCTTTCCTAAATCATTTTGTCTACCTTTTCCCTTTGGGCTTTTACCATTCTCTGTTCTCTATTCCTTTCTTTCATCCTTAATTTGTGGCTGGTTTTGTTGCTGGCTGTTTGGAACCTTGTATCTCCTCATCTTCTCATTTTCCTGTGCATTCTCTTCTCTTTTTTCTCTATTTATTTTCACTTCCTGGCATGCTTGTTTATCCCTTTCTCCCACCTAGCTATAGAGCGTTCATTCTCTTTTTTATAAAAAAAAAATATCAGGTGCTTGAGATAGGCAAAATATCATAGTTTCAACAAGTTAAACAAATGCAGTACAAAAGAATGCAACACTAATTTGCATCACTAAACAAATATTTCACACCATAGGGTGGGAGGGGGAAGAAAGTTTCAAGAAGGGGATGTATGGACAAAAACTGAGACTATATTCATAATAAAAAGAATAATTTTCTACTACAAATTAAAAAAAATAGTGTTCTGTTAGTTGAAGTAGTTTCTTTTTGAATATATATATACAGAGTTATGTATATGTATATATATATATATATATGAAATTTTGAAAGTTTTTTACCCATATACACTCTTGCTGGACCTTTCTTTCTTCCTCCCAATCCCTCCTAGGCCCCCCTCAGCCTCCACTCATCCCAAAGTAATTTCATTTTAAACACATCCAAAAGACTCAAATATTTTCTTCTTTAATAAATAGTCTAGATGCAAGTATTTTGCCAGTTGGAAATCTTCCAACTAGATATCACTTGCTTGTTTCAAACTAAGAAAAACAACAACAAAAAAGAATAGTTGACTTGTCAGTTTGACATACTATGGGATAGTGCTCTTATACACTGTAAAGATTTGTTACTTGTGTTGGTTTAATAAAATGCTTATAGTCCAATAGGTAGATAGGCAGGAAGTATAGGTGGGCAACCAGATTCATTGTGTTTATGTGAAATGAAATAAGAGTGGAGAATATTGACATTTAAAGATTGTATGAGGAATAATGGGGAGATAGAACTACTGGGAAGGTTAATTAAAACTAAGGAAACCTGTAAATCCTTATAAAAACCTAATAGCAAAACTAGTTTTAAAGTTTAAATTTCAATATAAAAAGGAAATATAAATATCAAAAGAGTGTAGGCCTAGAATTACATTTCATGGCTAGACAGTATATTTCCCAAAGACATTGATCATTAACGTGAGCAAATTCTGAGTAGAATAAACATTTTTCAGGCTTGCCAAGAATTCATAAAACCAGGAAGATAAGCTTTTTAAAAATATTTCAAATTTTATAGAAATTAAATAAATATATTACAGAATAAAATTCTTTTGCAATGAGAATAATTATCCCTAATCTTATCTAATGTTCAAACATCTTTCTAGTCCAGAAGATTAAACATGAGAGAATTGTCTTCAGAGAGCTTGGATGAAGTGCTGGAAGATGGACACAATTCAGGGTGATGGTACTTTGCTGAAGTACATATGACTATATATGCATTTGTGGAGGGTGAAGTTTGGTGTCATACAATCTTTCTGATTCATTCTCTAGAAATAATTATATTTCAAAAAAAGTTAAGTATAAATAACAAATAGACTTCCACACCAAATATAAAACCTTAAGATTTAAGTGGGATTACATAAAACAATACTTTTTTTCTCCTCTAAGGAATTTTAAAAGATTAGAATGATCTTGCAAAACTTTTCTGAAGATCAAATACTTAAATACTCAGTCTATTGAGTGTCAATGTTTAAATTAATTGGAGGCATGCAAATTAGGTTCAAGTTAATAATTATAAATAGTGACATAGATCTTTGTGTTTGTGTGTTGTCTGAGTATGGATTCCTTTCTTTACCTCTGCTATAGTTTAACCTCTGCTTATGTAAGTATGCATGTCTGGTATATCAGCTGAGCTGTTCCCAAGATTTAAAGCAGTTTGGAATAAAGGGGTAGCTTAAAAAATTGGCACTGGAGAGAAAAATCCTTTTAGAAATACCAGTTGTTATTTGGCTTTTTTTAATCACTCAGATTATTTAATCTCTATGAAGCTAGAATCTGCAGTCAACTTGAAAGAAGAGATACAATGAAAATATAATTTAAAAATATACATTTAGACAGAGATATTAAAAAAATAGTGTACTAATGAATCTATAGTAGAAGCTTTGACCAAAGAAGCATATATATATATATATTTATATATACTGTAACATTAAATGAATACTTTTTACCAAATTCATGAATCAAGAAATTACTAATTGAGATAAAAAATGTAAAAGAGTTGATTAAATAATGACATGACAATAATTCATATTTCCTAAATAACCAACAAAAGCACAAAGAGTTTTATTCTTAGTAGATAGTTTTCAAAAGGTACACATAGGTCCTCATTCTCATGAGTTTTTAGGAGGACTGAAAGTTAAAAGTCAGCCTATGGTATATTTAGAGATTCTTTACCACAAATACAAAAAAACTAAAATGAAACTTATGAAAAAAAAGAAACAATTGTCATCAGACTTTGATGACTTGCTTAGTGAAATATGATGAATGATTAACTTTGTAACCCTCTGTTTTGGACATAAAAATTTAAGAAATGGAGACAAGAACAAAGAAGTATAAAGGCACATGTACAAATGAAAAGGAAGAGTAAAATATCATCACAATTAGCTAGAAATGAAAGAAAATGATATTGGACCCTTAAGTAATGTTTCCTAGGTCCTTGAGTGCTGAAGGATTAACAACTTATTTCTACATTCTAACAATTGAACCAGTATATTTAAATGAAATAATAACTATAAGATAAATTTAAAACATAAAATTTTATGTTCATATACATAGTAAAGTAAAAGGTCAATTTTTAGATTTTAATAGATGCCAGTGAAAATTACTCATCTTAAAACATGAGAAGATTCATTAAGAAAACTGCCATCTGTACAAAAGACATACCTATACATTTTAGCAAACAATCAGTTACAAGCCCACATATACTTTTAATGCAGTTATCTTTGCATTCTAATGTTAGCTCTAGGTGAGTAACCCAAGCATCCAAGGTCCAAATGAACTTACATGCTTTTCAGAATAGATTTAAATCTGGACCAAAACATTGTATATGACATTATTACATTAAGTCAGTAAATTTTGTATCCACAAAAAGCATAAATATAGGTTAGAGAATAGATTCAAAGTAGAGAGAACTCTTTAGTGACACTCGGTTCAATAAATCAACACCAGGGAATGTAATTAGGTTGTAGTACACACACCTCACATGCAAAGCTATCAGTTTAATCTTTAACAGTGAAAATAAAAGAACTTTTTGAAAACAAAAATCCATATAAGCACTGAAATTTTTCATATCCCAATATTCTGATACAGTTTCTATTTTATATGTATATAAAACTAAGTTGATAAATCATAAAATAGTTCTAATCTGAACAATGAGGTACAAAGACAAAAGTATTTGGAGGCTGTATTTTTTGTAAAAATATTATATATTGTAATTATTTCAGAATGACGTTGCAAAAGTGATTGCATCTCTTTTTGTAGCTCAGACTAAAGCATTCTTATGTAGCCCTTTCTTCAATTATGTCTCTTATTTATTGACTCAAGAACTCAACAAAGATGAATGTATAGAAATAAAATGTTATCTATACTGTTTGTGGGTTTAGGGGTTATTTGTTGTTATACTTTAGTGTGCTCATCACACAGAAGGTTCTTAGTAACATATACTTTTTACTATATGCTGCTAAATCTCCAGCTCAGCTCTTAATATTTCTTCATAACAAGATATATAAAATGTTTTCTTATAGGGTATTTAACTACACAGTATATTATGGCCGTGCATACTAAACATACTATACAATTACACACCTTTTATGAGATTTTATCACCATGGGATTTTTCAAAGGAGGAATCTCTGCTAGTGTTTTAACAATATTTTTTTCTGGTAAACTTTAAAGGTAATCTATACTAAATATAGGAAAATAAATTCAGCAGAGACACATTTACCTGAAATCAACTTTTAGAAAACTTAAACAACTCTGTACTTTATGAATTTCATCTTGAATTACACAAATGATTTTATTTTTTTTTACTGTGATACCAACAATTTTATTTTTTCTATGGAAGATTTATAAACAATGAGTCATATGTTGATATTTATTGATCTTAAAAGACACCAAGACAATCCTAAAAGGTTGCAAAGAAAAAGTTTTTGAAAGGTTAGGAACTTCATGGAACACTGAGCTCTATTATCAAAATGTGCAACAAAATTTTTATGTTTTATTACACTAAGGTTTAGTCAAATATTTTTGCTAGTATGTGCTGGGAATTAAAACATGTCACTGCCTTCTCCAATGTTATCAGTTATGCTAGCAAGGTATAAGTGTGTGTATGTGTGTGTGCATGTGTTTGTGTGTATGTACACACATGTGTGTGCCTGAATTTACATGCACGTATGTGTGACTATAAACATGCATGTGCATGAGTATCCTTTGAATGTGTGTGTGAGTATGCACATGCAGATGTGTGTATTTATATGTGTAATTGTGCTTGTGTCTGAGTATGCATTCACATCTGTATATGTGTGTGTGTATACATGTGTGTGTGTGTGTGTGTGTGTGTGTGTGTGTGTGTGTGTGTGTGTAAGCCTGCAAGTGTAGAGCATGCAAGTTTATGCTCAGTAAATAGGTTAAGGAAAAAGAGGATGAAATCAGAACAAAGGTCAGGGAACAATAAAAAAAATGCACTGACATGGTAGACAAAAGTTAACACATTTGCAGGATAGGCATCCTTGGTAAAGATACAGACTTAGAAAAATTATTCAAGTGAAAGCAACCTTCAGTTAGCATTGCTGGATAAAACACTCTGCTTTGAAAGAGTATCCCTAATGGAAATACAGTGTATGTTGGGATAGTCACATGCTTTTCACTCATATACTTTTGCACAGATGACCTGTACTTACATTGCAAATAAAAATAAGACAAAAAGTATAAATACAAACAACTGAAAAGTGAAACAATTGCTACAGGGTTGTCTTTGTTTTGTTTTCTTTTTCTTTTTTTTATTTGTGATAAATAAAGTCTCATTTTTTATCCATGTGTCCCCTTGTTCAAACTCCCTTCCCCCTCCCACCCCTTCCAGTCAATCTCTCTTCTCCCCATCTCTTTATCTACTTTCTAGCAAGGGCAGGAGGTCCCAAGGTCCCAATATGGCTTAGTTCAGCATCCACTCCTGGCAGATCTGCTTTCCTCATCCCAAAATCATGACTGGATCAGGTGTTCCTCTGGAGGGAATGGGATCCAAGGTGCTGGTCCAAGGTGTTTCAGATCCCAAACGGTTCAATGTTTGTGGTTTCAACATGGATATGCTTTGCTTTTTTTTCTTTTTTCTTTAGAGTCCACTAATGAGTGAGTACATCTCCTGCTTCTCTTTCTGTGTTTGTGATACCTTGCTCTGAGGATATTCTCCAAATGCATCCATATGCCTACAAATTTTAGGATATCATATTTTCTTACTACTGAGTAGTACTCAATTGTGTAGATGTACCACAATTTGTTAATCGATTTTTCAGTTGAGGGGCATCTAGGTTTTTTTCCAGGTTATTGCTATTGGGAATAATGCTGTTATGAACATAATTGATCTAATGTTTTGTAATGCGAATGTGCATCTTTATGGTATATGCCTAGTAGTAGTATTGATGGATCCTTGGGAGGAGATGAATTTCCAGTTTTCTGAGAAACTGCCATACTACATTCCAGAGTGGCTGAGCAAGCTTACACTTCCACCAACAATGGAGGAATGTTCCCCTTGCTCTGCAACCTCTGCAGCTGCATAGGCTGTCATCTGTGTCTTTTATCTTAGCCAATCTGACAGGTATAAGGTGATATCGCAAAGTTGTTTTGATTTGCATTTCTCTAATGGCTAAAGATGTTGAGAACTTTTTCAAGTGCCTTTCAGCCATTTGTAATTCTTCTGAGAATTCTCTTTTTAGTTCTGAAGCCCATTTTTTGATTGGGTTATTCAAGGACTTGGCCTCTACTTTTTTGAGTTCTCCATATATTAATTTTTAATTGGTGTTTTATTGTTAAATAATATCAAACAAGAACACAATATGTTTTGTCAAAATTCACTTTGTACTCACTTTCCTAGTATTTTTTCCTCTCTTTCTTCCCAATACTCTCTTCCAATTTCATATATTTTTTTTCACACTGAGTCTAATTAATGCTGCTAATGTTGACATTGGTGTGGGGATGTCTACTTAATTATGAATAAATTCCATCCTTTGCTGGGCAAAGTCTTGAAAGAAAATTAATTGTCCCTCTCGCAACAGTCATCAGGTGCCAATAGATCTTCAGCAGTAGGTAGAAGTTTGTGTTACTTGTCCACCATATTGTGAGATTTTGTGAAGAATGAGCTTGCATAGGTCTTGTGTATGCTGTCACAATCATTGTGAGCTCATGTGTGTGACTATTTAATAATTTCCATAAAGCTCTATTCTCTGGCAGCCACCACCTCCCTCTGTCTTTTAGCTTTTTTTGACACCTTCTGCAATTATCTTTAAGCTTTGGCAGAAGGCAGTACAATATAGATGTCCCACAAGGGTTGAACACCCTTAAGTATTTTATTCTTTACAGATTAAGAACTTGTGTATCTCTATACTAATTAAAATCTACTGAAAAAATTACGGTGAACATATCTAAGGGAAAAATGATAAAACATTAGAAGTTGTTTTCAATACTGTGTATATGCAATAAAACAATAGTAATCAATTTTCTACTAGGAATATGGTGTTCTCCATTAGTGGTTCTTGGTATCAGTTTCATTTTGTGGAGTTTGTCATATTAATCTTGTTTTAATATAACAATATTATATCATTGAGTATATTGAATGTTTGTCAACATGATTTTTTTGTTTATAAAGATATGTATTTAAGATTACCACCATGATTAAGACACTGGATAAAATTCTTCACATAGAGAATCACATGCCTAAGATTAAGAACAACTTACTTTTTCAGAGCATGCAGAATGAGTTATATATTGCTGATGTAAACCTTCATTGTGGTTTTTCCTTGACTAATAAAACTAAACTCTACTTTTATTATGAACTAGTTTCAGCTGGCTAATTTCATATGACAGAAGATATTCATATTTACATAATTACTTTAATTTTAACTCTTATTTGATACTGATATTTGTTAATAAGATAAAATTTCTTCTCATGTGATAATTCCACAGTTAAATTATTTACACTATATATCTGACAAATTGAATAACATTAAGTTTTTTGTGTATAGTAATTGTTGTGCACCACATTAATTTAATAATTCTTCCTTTCCAGCCATTTTCATTATTCCTAATTCATGAGATATTATAAGAACCATTTCTGTTAATGTGATTTATAATTCATCTTTAAAAACCACACACTATGATCAAATCAAATTTTGATCTTCTTTACAGTTATTAATGTTCTTCTTGTCCAAAAATTTCTTCAGAGATTCAAGTTAGTTTTTTCCATTTAAAAACATATTAATCTCAGCAATGATATGGAATAATTCACTCCTCAGCACACCAGGTGGTCACACTGCTCTTACTTCCTGTGGTCACACTGTTCAGTGTGCACTATTTTCTGTTTTAAGCATTGACTTATATAATATCTTTACCAAAGACATTTGTTTCTATACATTTTTACCACAAAAACATAAGTATTGATTGATCTATTTCTGACTTATTTCATGTCTCAAAGTTTCTACTGATTATAGCTACAGACATATAAACCTGTGTCCCTTTTCTAAGACATCCCTGCTGAAGATTAGTTAAAGCTTTAACCAATACTATATTTTTCTTAAAGGCTCAACTGAATTTGATGATTTTCCACTTTTCTTTGTAAAATCACAATTGATCTGGATCTTAGAATTAAAATCAGTTCAAGGCCTGATCCCATCAGTATGTGCACGTACAAAATAAAAAGGTAGAACACTATATTGATTAAATTGTTGGTGATACTAACAGCACACACTAATACTCAGGTTGTTTACTTTGTTCTATCAATTGAAACAGAGTATTGTTCTGTGTTACAAAGTAAAATGATTCCTATGCTTACTGTTTAAATTATGGCACTAACTTAAACTGGGTCACAGTAAACATGAAAACTCTATTTTCATACCTTGCAATTCCAACCTTCAGTTGTTTGGATATCTAACGTATTGTGTTCTAAGCTGTTAAGGGTCAAAAGATAAAACAACACCATTATTTTTTGTTCTCAGAAAGACGAATTATTTCAGAATTTGAAATAAGACTGTATTTTGTAGAACTACAAATTCTCTGAAATGACACAAATAAAACGAAGACTCGAGTATATATTATAAATATTTTTCTACATTGTATTCAGAAACAATATTACAAGTAAACAATAGTTAAAGCTTACTTCAGAGTCTCGGGATTCACTAAATATACTTTAAAATGTCTTTGCAGAAGAAGATAATAGGCCAGTAGGTTGGATTTAAAATAGTTCATAGAGGTTGAGTGTCATGAATTGTTTCCAAATATGGCATCCATCTTATCTATTAACAGTCTGGGGAAGATCATTCTCTGAATACAAAGGTTTAAAACTGAAATTCCATTCTTGAGGTTAGAGGTTTAATGGACTGACTGTCACTGATAAGGAAATGATGGAGAGCACATGCCTCTGCAATCTCATTAGCTGGATGTATTGTGTGAAGTGCAAGTTCAGAGGCTCCAGAATGCTAACAAACACCAGAAACAGGAGATGAAGAAAGCATTTCAAAATTCTACATCCTTTGTTCTTTTAAATGTGCATTAAAGTAACATCACCTCTAGCATGTTTTTGTCCTCATTGGTTGTACTTAGTATAGAGAAATATTAATTTAGCAAACTGTAATCCTTTGAAATAAATTCTACCTCATTTGGCCAGAGTACATCTGTTAATTCAAATAAAATTAGCAAATGCAGTTCTTTCTTCTCATAAAAAACACAGGATAATATATTCAGTCATCAGTGTCAGGAGGGCACTCTGTTCAAGTGTTTGCTAAAAGGTTTAGTGCTGTGCAAATGTGACATTTAAGAAATATTTGCTTAGAGGAAACCACAACAAATTTGTTGACCTTTATTTACAATCCTCATGAAATATGATTTTATTTTTATCATTTATATTAACTGTCAAAGTACAAAAGCTATTCTGATCAGAAAGTACAGAAATGAATGTATGTGATTGCAAACTGTACTAACCATTAAGAAGTAAAGGATTGGTTAATACATTATGGATAAAGCTACCTTTTTTTCTTATTTAAAATGGTGGCTTTTTACTATTAATGTCTTCCTCACTTTATGACTTAAATAAAATATTCTGACTTCAGGCATTAAAGTAATATATTCTAATGAGATAATTCATATATAAATATAAATTATTAAAAGCAGTTTTTTTCTTATTTGTATCACAGTCTACTATAATATATGTAATGTACATATAATATATTCTAAATGCATACTACATTTAATATAACATGTATTATATATGATATATATAGTATATATATGATATAAAATATACATTACTAAGCCAATGGCAAGTCTCTAAGCTTCCATGCAATTATTTGAGTTTTGACAAGATAACTAACGATGTTCAATGAAATTTACAATGTTACAGTAAATAAAAATAGCAGAGAAAAAATGTAATAATTATTTATCACACTTGACACACTGGAAACAGTGAATAAAGTGCTTTTGAATATTTTATTTAATATTCATACATATAAGTAACATATTTTGGTGAAGCCTACACCCATTTCTTTTCTGCATATTACTCCTAACATCCACCATTTTTATGATAACTTCCTATTTCCCCATTGTATATCACTCTATCCACGTAGTGCCTCCTGTATATATGAGTGTTTGACTTTCGACTAGGGCAAGTATATCCTCTCAGTACCAAGATTACCAAAAAATATTGACTATCTTTTACTCAGCAGATATCAATTGACAATAGCTGTTCAAGGATGAATGAGAGTCAAACAGTCTTGCTTCAATCCATGATGTAATATTAACATTGTTTCATTGTGAGCAGGTATTGTATGTACAGTCTCATCTGCACATTTGTGGCACACTGATGACAGCCAAGTAGATGTTATTATCCTACAGGTATATATATCTATTTTAATCATCCTGTCTCCTCTTTTGAGATGATCTTAGAATCCTGTAGCGAGGAATAGGATGTAAATATCAACTTGAGTTAAAACTGACCCCTCATGCACCATGAACTATTGTAAACCTGTTTTAATTACCAAGTTCGAAAAAAGCATCTCTGGTAAGTATAAATTTGGAAGGCAGTTATTACTATTTTTATTTAGCATAATAATATTGCCCCCCATAACATTGGTAGCTATAGATTCTTATCCATGTAATGAGTTCCATTAGTAGAGTAGGTCTCAAGTATTATCAGGAATTGGTTTGTTACTCCCATAGTTTTCATGCTACCAATGGACTAGTGTACACATCTTCTCCTACTTGCTTTTTACCCTTCCTGCACATTCCTCTACTCTTTTCAAAGTTTAGGATCCCATTATTACCTCCTCTTCTGTACCATGAGCACTAACACTGTTCTTTCACTTTGAAAAAACAATGGTACCCACAGCAGCATTTCTACATAAACCACAGAAGTTAGGAAAACTTTAAAGAATTCAGCAATGCAATAATGTCAGTGGTCATGTGGAGATGCAGAACAGAAGACTGTGCATTTATGCTTTTATAGGTTTTTCCCAAGGAAGACCAGATCCTTGTTTATGATACAAATATGAATTTTAGGTCAAGTAGAATGGGAAAAATTTAAAGTATACACTAGGCATTATGGATAATGCATCTTCATATATAGGGATTACATTTAGAGAGGGAGACTTAAGGAGGAAGACATTATACACTTCCATTGAGCGGAAGAAATTTTTGTGAAAGAAACCTCAAACACAAGAACTGGAACTGGATTCAAGGCTCTGTGTACAGAGCTGATATTTCCTAAGTACTCTGAATATCTAGAAGTTTGAAAAACAATTCTGCTCATTCCTTTACATGTTTCAGAATAAGATATGGAAAGGCTACATGTGACAAGTAAACAAGGGATTACTAAATGATATTATGGTGAGTTTCCTTCCTTTCAGCCAGGCAGCCGGGACAGCCTGGCCAGCACCCAGTTCTGGGCAACAGAGCACAAACCTTGCCCTACAAACTCATCAGAGCTCTAAACCAATGTTCAGCCTATACGTTTATAAACCCCACACCATTACCTAAAGCCACCTATCCTGGAAACCTCAGCAGCTTCCTGAGACACAGAGATTAGAAAGTTCCATCTCTAAGGAACCTTCATCAAGTAATTTGATGGAGGCAGATGCAGAAATCCATAGCAGATCACTGGGTCAAGCTCCCTGTCCAGGTGAAGAGAAGTAGGAGAAGTTATATGAGCAAAGGATCAAGATTATGATGAGGAAACCCACAGAGACTGCTAATTGGACATGTTGGGGGATCACTAACTCTGAAATGACATCTGGGTAACCTCTCCAGGACTGAACTAAACACTCTGAATGTAGATGACAGTCGAATGGCACGGGCAATTTCTGGAGCCACTGGCATGAGACAAGAATTTATTTCTGGTGCACCAGCTGGCTTCTTGGAGCTCATCCCCTAGAGAGAAACACCTTACTCAGCCTTGATACTGAAGGAAGGGGCTTGGTTTTACCTCAACTGGTTAAGCCAGAGGGCTTTGAAACATCCATCCTGGGAGTCCTTACCCCCTCTGGGGAATCAATTGGTGGGTGGGTGCAGAGAACCTGAGGAGGGTTGGGAAGAAGGAAGGGAGGAGAAACAATGATGAGTTTGTTAAAAATAAATAAATAAAAACAAAACAAGACAAAAAACAAAAAATAAATAGTTTTTATTTTTTTTTATAAAATGATCAAACTCCAGTGAGTTTTAAACCATCATTCAAGTTTCACATCTATTTCAACGAGAAAGTAACAATTTAATTCTAACAATACAAAATGAAAAGTCCAAAGCACCACCCCACAAACAAACAAACAACAATAAAACCGCTTCTTGTATTGGCAGCATGAGTCTCCCACTAACAACTTAGAAAACAGTACAGTTTCAGATTCTCCAGGTACATACTGGCTGGAAAACAATTGTCACAAATGATTTAAAAGTGTATTTCAAGGCTTTGATTAAAATTGCTTAGGAGGCAACAGTTCACAGGGCAAGTGTTCCATTGTTCCATAAACAGGTTTTCTTCACTAAGTGACTGTGGAAATCTCAAATAATTTGCATGGAAAACCAAAGACTTTTTTAAAAATAAAATAAGCATGAAAATCACCACTGAAATGAAACCAACCTATGAATTTCTGTCTTTTCTGCTAATGTAGATGAGTCTTTCAAACTCGTTGTGAATTCTGCTGTTGAGCAGCAGTAGGTGGCCTTTAAGGAGGCCCTGCTTTCTACCTCATTCAAAAAGTGGTCTGGTGTCCACTTGCTCATTCATATTTCTAAAATTGTCTGAAAAAAATATTTGAGTGGTTGTTACTTTTGCTAATGTCACCATTTAATACCTTTTCTCCCTTTCAAATAGTCATTAGGATATTATAAAGTTCCCCAAGTCTAAAGCAGTAAGAAGTATTTTCCAATAGAAAAAGCATGGATTACTTTGCTTAGTTTCTTTTGGATGCTTTGAAGTAAAGCATCAAAGAATCACTGTTTATCTCTCACAAAGTCCACAGATTTCAGACTTAAAGAGAGAATCTGATTCTACTTTCATTCAAAGAGCTACTGCCGACCATTGGATCATTGTACTTAAAGCATGTCACAGTAAATTTTCTTTCTGTCTTGAAAGAATCACATTTAGCATTAATATTATTTACCCTCTGGCTTCTATCATTAAAAATAGTTTCATTTTACTGTGATTTTGTTTCAAAAGTAATTCTAATTAAAATTTATTTGCACTATAAAAGAATCTTTCATCCAAAGGAAAAATTTGAACCTATTTAAGTATATTCTAATATCTACTTTCAGAAAAACTTCCTGATTGATTGTGTAACTGTTAATTGCAGTGGAATAACCTCTGTCATTCAATTGTGAAAAAAGTGCTGCATGTTAGGCCTATAATTATTTGTGTGTTTTTGAGCATAATATTTACTGGTTAAATTTATGAAATTTAAATTTCTGGGAATTTTTGTTGGTATGTTAAAAAATTTTAAATAAAAAGTAATTTAAAAGCTTCAGCATTTAAAATTTTCAGAAAATTATTTACATTTTTGTTTAAAATAAATTTTAAAATTGTTTTCTATCTTTATAATGTCTTTCTACTCCTCTACTAAGTTCTCTCCTGATCTACACACACACACACACACACACACACACACACACACACACAGATACATACCACTACAACTTATATCACTAACACCAAATAAGAAAAAAAGCTAAAAATAAGAAAGAAAACAGAGATATGGGGGAACATGAGCAAAAAAGATAAGAAAAACAAGAAATGATACAATTACAAGTTTCAAATATAAATATAATAATCAGAGTTCTAAGAAAATAGAACTAATATAAGCAAAAACAAATTAAGATGTAGTTCTAAAACAGTCCTGTAATCACAGAAGTTCTAGTTGACAAGAACAATGTTCCTATTTTCTGATGTGATGAGAACAGGTACATATTCTCAGCAGATGACTTGTTGATTGCTGAACATCTTTGCTCAGGTCCTGTGTGTAGACTATGTCTAATTTCTTCTGATAGGCAGTTTCCTAAACACTCAACCTGCCAATACTATAGTGCTTTCTCACAAAAAAAAAAAAAAACAAAAACAAAAAACAATGTCTGTACAGGTTATGAAATTAGAACAATTTGTTATGATCTAGAAGCCAAATTAAACAAATATGTCAAACTTAATTATGATTTATATTTTAAATACTCCTATGAACTTATTAGTCTTAACAATAGTTAAAGAGACTTAGTGCCTTAGAAATTACTTAAATTTAGTTCAGTTTTATTCATGTTTTTTCCCCTCAGATTCCTTACTAAATACTTGAGTGAACTAAAAGTGCCTCTAAACTTATTCCAAGCAATTTTCTTAAGCAAATTTTAAAAATATATAACCTAGATATTTTTAAAAGTTCCTTATATTGTTTTTATTTAAGAAATATTGAGAAAATCGGACCTGACTGGAGTGGATGCACCATGCTGAGCTGACCCACCTTGGGGCTTCATGCCCTTCTTGGGGAGGGGGTGGGGGATGGGGTGGGTGAGAGGCTGAAAGCAAACAGGGAGGAATTGAGAACAAGTAAGGATGGGTGAGCAGGGGGATACATAGAAAGAAAAGAACATTATTTAATAAGATAAATTGAAAAAAATATTTTTTACATACCACCACACATTTTCCTCTCATCTCTTTGGCTCCCTCCCTCCCAGCTACCACCCACCCTCTCCTTTCATCCTCATCCCTTCCTCTGAAAAGGTAAAAGGCCTCCCATGGGGGTTTTTCAAAGCCTGGCATATTCAGTTAAGGCAGGACCAAGCCCCTCCTTCCTGCATCAAGGTTGTGCAAGGTATACTTCCATGGGCAATGGGCTCCATAAAGCCAGCTCATGCACCAGGGATAAATACTGATCCCCGTGCTCATGACCTCTCAAAGATTCCATGCTACACAAATGTCTCTCCCTTATACAGTGGGCTTAGTCGGGCCTCATTCAGGCTCCATAGTGGATGAAGATGAAGGGAGAGGGTGGGTGGAAGCTGGGAGGGAGGGAACTGAAGAAATGAAAAAGGGATCTGTTTCCTCATGTACTCATTTCAATTCCATTCCCTGATTTATCCCACTAGTCCCCAGATTACTGAAGAGTTTTCATCTGATTTCCCTTTCCAGTGTGATCCATGTGCCTCTCTTAGGGTTCTATTTGTTAGTTTGCTTTTCTTGAGCCAAGGTTTGTTGTCTGCTTACCCTTACTAACTTTACATTTAGTATATCCTCTTATGAGTGAGTACACGCAATGTTTGTCTTTCTGAGTCTGGGTTACCTCATTCAGAATGATTCTTTTCTAGTTCCAACTAGTTCTTAGTTCCTGGCCTGCAATTTTGACAATGTCATTGTTTTTTGTTTGTTTGTTTTACTGCTGAGCAATCCTCCATTGTGTAAATGTACCACAATTTCTTTTTCCATTCTTCAGTTGTGGGGCATATAGTTTGTTTACAGGTTCTGGCTATAACAAATAATACTGCTCTGGACATACTTGAGCTAGTTTTCTTGTAGTATGATTGAACATCCCTTGGATATATATATATATATATATATATATATATATATATAATCAAAAACAACAGAGATGTAACTTTACTATATGTTTCTAAAACAAATATTATATTCCTGTTTGAAATATTATATATGAAGATATATATGTTCAATTTATTTTATATTTTTTATTTATTTATGTATATGGTTTTTTTGCCTTCATGTACAAGTATGTAGTACATGTGTGTCTGGTAACTACAGATGTCAGAAAAATGAATCATTTCTCCTAGAAACAGAATTCTGGATGCTTGTTAATATTCAAATGTCCTGGGAACCAAATCCAGGTCGTTGAACAATGTAACAGGCGTCTAACTTCTGAGCCACTGCTCCGGCTCCATGTTTCAATATTCTTTCTCAATATATTTCTTTGATTTTTACATCATATCATAATTACACAATTTTCTTTTCTCTTTTCTCACCTTAAACCTTTTCTGGCATCCCTCATTGCTCTCTTCTAAATTCATAGTCTCTATTTTTAACATTTCTTTTCAAAGAAAATCTTTATTTTAAAGAATGCCATTCAATTAGATGTCAATTTTGTGTTATTTCTTCTTTTGACAGGCTTATTTATCCTGTAGTGTTAAAAACCTTGAAAGAAGGCTGTGGTAAATGACAGTGTATTTTACAGGTCATGTAATTTACAATTTGTCATTCTTCATTTTGTAAGAAATGATATATAGTGTCAACAATACATAAATATTACATTGACAGCTTCATGCTTCTCAGTGTGAATTGATTTTCTTTATAATTTTGGTGAATGCCAAATCAAGCTGTAAAATGTTCTAATAAATTGCAGACTGTAAAAAAGATGTGTATTTGGGTTTGTAAATGTTATTGTTGTGTGAAGTAATTAACTTTCATAATATAGTTCATGAAGGAATTCTATGTTCACAAATGAGTAATTCTTTATTTCAAAATTTATTATTTTTTATTTAAATATTTACAATTTACCAACATATTTTGATAATACTTAACACAGATCTTCTTAAATGTTAATTTTAAATATGACAATAAAGAATAATATTTATCCTATGAACTTTCATAATAAAAAGGAGAGAACCAATGTTGACACATTTTTAAGTATAAGAATTATTATCAGCAGATATGCATGTCTTGTGAGTCTCACTGGCAAACGTCCTTGTAACCTCTTCTGTGGCAGTGACAGGGATCCTAAGTCAATGACGTATTTACCATTAATATCTATTTTAAATGTAGGAGTAGCAACTATTTAGCTTTCTGATCAGACATATATAGATATATTCATATCTACACCTATATTCAATACATCCTTTTACAACAGAGTACTTATTATACTATAGATTAATTACAGAAAAAAGTTTTATTGTGATATTTCTGTACAATAATGTGATATTCAAGGTACACTGTTATACTATTTAAATTTCTTTCTTTCTTAATTATTGAAAATATATTTTATTTAAAAAATTAATAAGAATCATGATAGCATTTTGCACGCACACATTAATGTAATATTTGATTATCATCATCCCTTCTCTCTCTGCTTCTTTAGTTATTTTTTTTTATGATTCACTTCCTTTCATGTTTGAAGAGAATGAGAAAATTTGAGATTGTTGGATTGTCCCAGTTATGGCAACAGTAATAGTTGTTGCAGGTATGACAATCCTTCTGGCACACACACATTCTATGAAACAAATGTTTATAAACATAAATTCATATTGTCTTTTGAACATGCTAATAATATTCATTTTTTTACATCTTCATGTGACTCAAACCCCAATTAGCTTTTAAATGTGAATTTTAACTAAAGCATGTTACATTTGTAAAGAAATATTATGTGTAGCAGAGTATAATTAGGAATGATTTTATTTTATTTTAAATTTTCATTCATGTGTGGTTTTATCCAGTGTACTCAGGCTACTCACTCTCTAGTTTCTGGCCATCCAGACAATGTCAAGCATGGGTTTCCTGTTGTGCCTTGAGACTCTAGTGGGATTAGTAATTTATTGGACACTCCCATCATTTATGTACCACCTTTACCCCAGTATAACTTAGAGACAGAACAAACTTAGATAGAAAATTTTGTAACTGGTTTTGGGTTCAATTTTTCCACAGGAATGTTTGCCTGGTTACAGAAGATGGCAGGTTTAGACTCTATATCCCTAATTAATAGGAGTTTTCATTGGATAAGCCCAATCCATTCCTGGAAGATTTTATTGCACTGGGTTCCTACCTTGCTTCTAAAATGGCCCCAATTTCATTTATCTCACCCAGTACTCTTTTTCTTCATCCCCTCATTCTGTACACCCCTACTTTTATTCCCAATGTCACAGTCCACCCTTGAAATTTTATTCTGTTTACTCTTCCCAGGGAAAACCATGTTTCCCCTATTGATCCTTTCCTGTTACCTAGCCTCTGCAGTTATGAGAGTTTTTACAAAATTTTTCTTTGCTCTGTAGTGAATATTCACTTATGAGCATATGATATGTATACTTTCTGGATCTAAGTTTCCTCACTCAGGATTTTTTTTTATTAGTTCAATCTATTTTTATGCAAAATTTATGATGTTATCTTTAAATAGCTGAATAGCAGTAATACTCTATTTTGTAAATGTGCCATACATTTTTTTAAATCAAATTTTCATTGAACGGCATAAAGGTCTTCTCAGTTTCTGGATATTATGATTAAAGCTGCTAAGAACTTGGTTAAGAAGATGTTCTTGTGGTAAGATAGAATGTTGATACTTGTAGATTAGAACCTAGAATAGTCATCAGTGAGGCTTCTTCTAGCATTTGATGAGATTAGATATAGAGCCAAATATTAAGTGGATTTTGAGGAATCCTGTGGAAGAATGGGAAAAAAGATTGTAGGAACTAGAAGGGTTAAAAGCACCAAAAGAAAACAGCCTGCACAATGAACTAATCTGGGCTTGGGGGGTTCACAGAAAATGAACTAACAACCAGAGAACCTGCATGTGTCTGACCTAGGTCCTTGGTATATGTGGTATGGTTATGTAATTTGGTGTTCATGTGTAATATCTAACATTGGCGACAAGGGCTATCTATTACTCTTTTGCCTGATTTTGACACTCTTTTTCTCTTATTGTGCTTCCTTGTCCAGCAAGATGTAAGGGAATATGCCTAATCTTACTGTGATATTGTATACCATGTTTGGTTGATTTTCCTGGTGGCATGTCTTTTTACTGAAGGGGAAAAAAAGAAGGAGTAGATATGAGGGAGAAAGGAGGTGGGGACATTTGGAGGAGAGGATTGAGGACAAATTGCAGAAAGGATGTAATATATGAGAAAATAATAATAAAAAACAAGGTGGAGAATGATTTTACAAAGAGCAAAACAAAACATCTACAAAAGGAATAGCAGGAATGTAAAACTTGATACCTCATGTTATGTCATGGAAGTTCTTCAGACTATAGCTTAGTGTTAAAGGAAGTATGATGATAGAACATAGCTCACTGAACTCTTCAATTTTTGATGCATGTGATATGATATGATAAAATGATTAAATGACTTCAAAAGTGCTAGCTTCATCCTGATAGTGAAGCCATTTCTGTTGTTTTGCTAAATGGATGAGATGTAACTGTCCATTGCTTTCTGAATGACTGTATTTGTTTTATATATTATTGCTGCTGCCAGACTTCTTCAAATTTAAGCTTCTTTCTCTAGTGATAAAACATGCAATAACTTATAACTGTCGCAAATGCTGAGAAAAAGTGTCTGCTGAGTGTGCTGATAAATGACAGATCAATGTCATTGCCTTCACAGTTCACAGAACAGTCCAAGTGACTCTGGAAGGTATGGAGAAGTCAAAAAGGATGGAATAGGGCATTGTTAAATGCTTCCTTTCAGTCATTCAAGGGCTTTTGCAATCCTGAACTCATAACAGTTATTGTCTACAGAGGACTAGGCCAATCAACATCTTGACATGGAAAAGTGACTCATTAAGCTACGCCTATTCTGAAAAATTCATAGACAGTTAATAGTTGTTAAGGGAATGGCAGTCATTTTTCTGCAATGTTGACATAATATGTAGAGAACTCACGATCATGTAAACAATTCCTCACCCATTCTGATGTGCACAAGCCTAATTAACATATGGAGACACAGAAATAACAAAACAAAATCACAGCAACAACAACAAAAACCCGACTACAAAGGAAACATGGAAAGAAGAAACATTGAGAGGTGAGAAAAGAAAAACAGAGTAGGGAGTCACTGTTACAAAAATATATTATGTATATCTAGGAAAAATACATAATGAAACATTATTCATAATTAAGATATGCCAGCAAAATTAAAAGATTGAAAAACCTAAATGATGATTTGCCCTTATAAAATAGTTACAATCCCAGGGAAGTTGCAGTATACTAAAGGATTAAAATAAAAATCTTTAAATGGCTATGTAAGATGAGTTAAAGATCAACAAATGTTGATTTTTTTGATATTCAAAATATTCAAAAAATAGTTTAGATATATTGGTAGCATTCACCTGTGATGCCTTAAGTGGAACTTTGCTATCTGTTTACATTCAGAATTCTGTTTTCTTTGCATAGATGTTTTAGTACAAATAAAGGTAATAGTTTCATCAGAAGATACAATTGTATTGCCTTTGTAATATCATTTGGGATTCCTACCTTGTCACTTTTGTATTCCATCTTTCTGAGTTTGCCACTCAACAGGAAAGCAAAGAAGTACTATGTTGGTCAAATGACTGATCCTCAATTTTGAGGATAATTAGACCTCCCATTGAGGTGAATAATATATGTTGATTAAAAAAAAAAGATATCTAAAGATCATTTGGAAAACAGTCGATTTTACCCAGGAATATTAATTTTGCATACACTTTAGGTATGGAGATTTGAGCCACCTGACTCAATGAAAAAGCATAGATATATTGGTTACTTATTCAAAGATAAACATAAATGACTAGACACTAGAAAAATAGTGTTAATACCTTTTTACCATTAAGTTACAAATTAGAGAATGAGGACTTCTTTTTGTCATATTTTCAATACTGTATTATTACTATTTTTCAAATTTGATTCATTGGGATTCTTTATTACTGCTTGCATAGTTAAGATATTGACATGTATGGGACCTCCTGCCCTTGCTGGGGAGGAGGTAAAGGGATGGGGAGAAGAGTGAGTGACTGGGATGTGTGGGAGGGGGAAGGGAGTCTGAACAAAGAAATGCATGTATAAAAATGAGACTTTATTTATAATAAAATAAAAGAGCAGAGGAGAAATTTAAGGAGTCAATTCTCTCTTTTTTTCATTCTGTGTGTATAGTATTTTGCTCAACAAAATCTTTCTTCTCATTTATTATTTTGTAATTTGAGTATGTGTGCATATGGATGCATGTAAGAACTACTTTATTTTCACTCCTTGATACCCTCTTATCATGAAACATAAGATGTGCTAATCTCATATAATGCTTTATGTATGAATAATATATCATGTACTTGTTTTAGAAGGTGAAATAAACTAATAAATATTGCTCAAGAGTTTTTATATGATTTTTATAGAGAAGTATGTAGATTTTAGTTGTATGCTGAGTAGTTTTATTATGATGGATGAAATTTTGATATTTTCTTATCTTTATGTAAGGATTATGGGGAGCCATCTTCAAAAGGCAAATTTCAGATACTGTTTTATGTTACTTTGATTCAATATTAAGGACTGTATGAAAGAAATTTACATTTCAGTGCCTAGAATGAAAGAGATTACTTCTTTAATTAAGGTAAAATTTAATCCATTTAGAGAGCAAAATGCATCAATGGTGGGGTGAGGGAGAAATGGGAGTGTAATAGAGATAATGAATATAAAATACATTATACAAATATAATAAAATAAAATTTTAAGAAATGATAATAAAATGAAACAAATTTTCTAATTCCATCACAGGTCTTCTGTTGTATGGCCTGAACTCACAACTTCTTAAGTCTTTAACCTATGACTAGACATCCCTTTTTAAGCTTTTCTGTTTCCCTAGCATAATTATGGTAGAAAAAATAACTAATATTTTTCACCTTCTATAACAAAGGAAAATAATTCTTCCTAATAAAGTCTTTAACTATTAGATGTGTATATATAAATTAACATATGCATGTTATTACATTATAGTTTTAGTTTCCATGAAAATAAGATGGTAGAACTGACATGTTAAAAAACACACAATAAGTGCTATATTTCTAGTTGCACAAAGAATTACCTGTTATTTCCAGTAAATGAACTTAAATTTGATGACTATATGAGACACAGAGAAAACTCTTTTAATAAAATCTTTAATAGACTTTAATGTACCTTTTGCTTAGTATTTAATAAATTTAATATAAGGTGTTCTCTCAGTCCTTCAAACCTAAAGAGACATTGATTGTAATTTTAATTTCCTTTCAGACCAATTAGAGTTATTTAGTAGAAGTTTATGTTATCACTTATTTTACTTGTAATTTTGTGATATTATACTTATTAGGATCTCAAGTTATTCTGCTGAGAGTATTAACTATAATATTTTCAGAAGTTTTAATGGTTTAAATTTCATTAATTTCTTTCGAACTATCACTTTTGAATGTTTCTGGTTACATGAAAATGATTTGCATGACTACTTAGCTTAGTTTAAAATTTTAAGATAAAATTATTATATCAGGTTTTTAATTATTTCTTTCAACATATGTTCCTTTTCAAGTTTTTCTATTGACTTATTCAATTAATTAAAACTTGAGTTAAATATTTATGATTTTGGTTTATTTTTTTGGTGCTTAAAACACAGAACACTTTATTCCCTAATATGTAGTAGCCTACCTTTTTCTGAGCCAGTCTAAACTAGTGAAAGAGCCATCCTGAGTGAGATAACTCTGAACCAGAAAGACAAACACAGTATGTCATATGTCACATGCTGCATTCCACAACCCTAGAGAAACTAGGTAGAGAAGAAGACCCAAAGAGGGTGTTTTCTCTAAGAGGAATACACATGGATTGCCCGAGAAAAGAGGAAATGGTTAAGATATCCTAGATAAACTAGGAGTGGGTGTAGAGAGGAGAGTATGGGGAGTGAGAAATGAGAGTTTAAGATTGCCAAATTGGGGGAGGGATGCAGAGGGTAAGCAATGAAAGAAATATCTTGACAAAGTGAGCAGTCATGGGTCTAGAGAAACCCACAGGAAACCACAAAATGGTGCCAGGTAAGACTCTTGGCAAGATTTGAGAGGGTGCCTGAACTAGACTTCTCCTGCAGTCAGACTGATGACGATAATAATTGTATTTATAGAACTTCAACAAATAATTGATGGAAGCAGATGCAGATACCCAAAGCCAAGCACTTGACCAATTCCTGGAGTTTGTTTGAAAAGATGGAGGAAGAACTAGAGGAGTAAGTGAGTGAGGCGTTGGGGATCAAGTGCATGATTGGCCAGAGGTGGAGACTGATCTAAGCATTAATGGGTCAGTGGGACCATAGGACTGTATGCTCCCTGCCCAGGGAGGGGATGGGGAGTTGCAGAGGAAAAAAAAAAAAAAA
>PVIH01018648.1:0-37838 GCA_004025045.1 Sigmodon hispidus
ACAGTGCAGATATAGGAGATACAGGCAGTGTAAGCAGACAGTGCAGATATAGGAGATACGGGCAGTGTAAGCAGACAATGCAGATATAGGAGATACAGGGCAGTGTAAGCAGACAATGCAGATATAGGAGATACGGGCAGTGTAAGCAGACAGTGCAGATATAGGAGATACGGGCAGTGTAAGCAGACAGTGCAGATATAGGAGATACAGGCAGTGTAAGCAGACAGTGCAGATATAGGAGATACAGGCAGTGTAAGCAGACAGTGCAGATATAGGAGATACAGGCAGTGTAAGCAGACAGTGCAGATATAGGAGATACAGGGCAGTGTAAGCAGACAGTGCAGATATAGGAGATACAGGCAGTGTAAGCAGACAGTGCAGATATAGGAGATACAGGCAGTGTTCAGAGAAACTGTACAGCTCTGAAAGCCTGATGCCCTCCAGCAACTTCAACTTCTATCGCAATGCCCCAATACCAGAAAGTGTCACTCCCTGAAAGACCTGGAAAATATTTAACACTCTCTGACTGCTTCTGACTTAAAGCATTTTATATCCCAATTAACTTCCCAAGCCCCTCCCAGGGGGGTTATTAAAGACCATCTCAAGGGATTTCTAAGGCTGGGCTGGGAGCCAAGTTTCCCATGTGTTTGCCATGATACCCACCCCTCTGGGTGATAATGAGGATGGACACAGCTGGGAATCTCACACCTCCTCAGCAGGAGGCCACCACAGCCCACATCCTAACCCCATATCCCATTATGTGGAGAATCTCAAGAAGGCTACTTCTGTCCCAGGCTAGGATACAAATGAGCACCCAGACTCTTGAGTCGGGCATTGAGGTTCTTAGACATTCTCATGCATGCACATTTTCTTCCCAGCCTCTATTGAAGTCCACAGAAAACAGCAGACTGCCATTCTAATATTCCTGCTATCCCCAGTGGTCCATCTTAAGAGAAAAGTTAATTAGAAGTCACACAAGGAGGCAGGGTGGTGGGATTTATTCTCCATACTCCCAAGGAAGATCACAAAGCATAGGCTTTTTGTTTTACAAACTCTTTTCTGGCAGTTGCATTCACACACACATAATATGTTATGATTAGACTCAACCTCCATCATTCTCTGTTATCCCCATTTTCCCCTTTAAACTCCTTAATCTTCTGAAATAATGCCCCAGTGACTTCATCATTGAAGTAAAAGATACCACCTCCTGCAGCCACAACTACTGACAGTAAATAGCTTGCCAGAAATGAGTCTCTCTCTCCTTTCCTCCCCTTACCCCTTCCCTCCCTCCCTTCCCCCTCTCCAGTGTGTGCATGTGTGCATGCACGCGTGTGTATGACAGAGAGAGAGAGACAGAGACAGAGAGAAAGAGAGAAAGAGAGTTTTTCCTTAGTGCTTAGAGAACACAACCTCTAGCATTGCTAGGCAGATGCTCTACCACTGATCTACACTCCCAGAGCAGAAGGTTTTGTTTTAATAAATAAGATCCCTTCTTTGACAGGCAAAGGAATGGAGCTTCCAAATTTGCACTGGAAATGAAGGAAGCAAAAAATGCAAAATTCAGCCTTTCACTTTTCTGACCAGTGAATCTAGCACCATTTTCCTTGTTTGGCGCGCATCACGGATGGAAGTGGTTAGCTTGCTTTCATGGCGCTTCCAAAATGAGTCAAGTCACAAAACAACATATGAGCAAACAATGACAATTACTACAGTCATAAGGAAGCAATGGCCATAGAGAACACAAAGGCTTGATCATTTGTTTATGTTTAAGTATTTTTATAGTACCTGTTATCTCCTTGGTCCTGTAGAAGAAAAAAATGGTAAAACAGATGAGATTCTTATCCTCAAGGATTAAGGTTTTGCTCAGCATTGACACTGTATTTTCAAGTTTGTTTAGAGAGGTTGGAAAGAAGGTGTAGTGTCATGCATTGATCTTGTAGAGGACCTGAGGTCAGTTCCCAGAACCCACATAGAGTAGCTCACAATTGCAGGCACCTTCACTCATGTGCACAGTCTCACACTAGCACACACACACATGTATACACACACATACTCTCACATACAATATAACAATAAAAGTACATCTTAAGATAAAAGAATGTTTAGAAAGTCAATATTCTTGCCTTGATATTTAATTTCTGGTCTTCAAGGACAGTTAGCTAGTGTTGTGCACATAATATTGCTTAAACTTCATATTTTTTTTTAAAAAAGGGATAATACAGAAATGGGAATGGCAAAGGCATTGTTATGAACTTAAGGCAATAACATCAACTTTTTTATATAGAGAAAAATGAATGGGTTAACAACTGTAGAATCAGGTTTCTGTGCTTCTTTCACATCTTACTGTGTGGTCTTGGAAACATTTTTCAATCTTGGGGTTTAAAAGTTTTCACCTGTAAAAGGGGCTTATGATTGTTACTAGGTGCAGTGGCTAGGAAGAGGGACTGGAAGAACTTTGTAAACACTGGAGCTCCGCACTACTCTTCGAGGTTATTATGTGTGTTAATGCAACCCTTTATTGGTGTGGCTAATTGAATACTGACTCTGCTAAAGAAAATTAAAATTAAACAGTTTGTATTGGACAATCCAGTGTAGAGACTCAGCGTGGCAGGGGTTTATATTAAGCCAAACATAGCCAGAGAAAGACCCTGACGGAGAGAGGCAGTTAGATTTCCCTACTAATTAGGACTGCTCCTTCAGGAGGTAGAATCTTTGCTCCCTTTTACAGATCAAATTACTCATGTACCCCTATAAAAAGCATGTCAAAGTCAGGAGTGCAAGTGGGTCCCAGCACAATCTGCAGTGGGAAAGGCAGCAGTGAACAGTTAGCACACCATTAATTCTCAATTAAGCACCAATTTGCACATTGCTGGGAAACAATTGCAAATTCTTTGTTTTTCCCCTTAAATATGTCATTGGAATCTAAGGGAGTAAGAAAACCTAGTATAGAAGGATAAATAAAGACAACAAGAGATAACATCAGGTTCTGCCAAATACTAGAAAGCGATCTCCCACAGCAGCCATGTGCTGAAGCCCTGCCTCACAGCCAGCAATCTAATAATAGGGTCAGTATTCATCATAATCCAGATTGGCAAGAGAATAACCTCTGCTCTACTAAGGACTTTATAGCTGAGAAATTTTCAACCTAAAGCAAGAAACTGGGAATTTCTCCTGCCATGTCCAATCTTCTAGCTAGCCAGGCCTGGAGTGTAGGTCTTTATTCCCAGTACTTAGGAAGGTAGAGGAGAAAGGATCACATGTTCAAGGCTTGCCTAGGCAGCAGAGTGAGTCCAAGACAAACCTAGGTAACTTAGTGAGAACCTGTCTTGAAAAGTAAAAAGGTCTGAGATGGGGTATATCTCAGTGGCCCATTGCTCACCTAGCAAGAGCATGGCCCTAGGTTCAAGCCCCAAAACCAAAATTCATCAGTTAATTGATCTATCAACACTAATGCATTAGTTGCCTAGTAATCCATTTTCTTTTTTTTTAACCTGTCCAAAGTTAAAGGCTAATATTTTGGGGGGGAGAGGGGAGCAAATGATCTAAAAGTAACAATATCTTAACTAATATTGCTGACAGGATCCATATTTAAAAGATGAATTTAATAGTTGCAACTTGATTTTCAACTCAGTAGAGTTCTTTTTTCATATTAAATATATTGAGTATGAAACTCCATCATAATTTTTCACTCCTGTATAATTTATTGCATCTCTGCCTCTGGATGTTGAACTGAAAGGTGGCAAAGAAATACAGGCGTGCTTCCCAACAGCTTGCAATTTAAATGGATGAAAAACACATCGTACATAATGAACTTGAGTCCCTGGCTGGCCACCGTATCACTCAGGTATGGGAACCTACAAGGCACCCAGTAGCAAAAGCAGATGGTGTGTGCTGAGTTTGATGCAACCTAACAGAGCAGTGAGAGAAGTCTAGCAGAACCATCAGATCATCACAGCCTTCTGTTCTTGCCTCCTTCCTATCCTTCTGCATTTCACTGGCATTCTCAAGCATGGATGTTTGACTGTGTTTTCTCAGCTCTGTGTGGAGACCTCCTGGCTCCCACTCTTATCATTGTCTACTCAACTCCTGCTACTGAACATTTGGAGATAACTTTTCTTGCTGTTGAGATCAAATACCCTACAAGAAGCAAGTATGGGAGGAGGGCTTATAGCTTGGAGTTGGAAAGGATCATTCTTTCTAGGTGGAGGAGAGATGTGCTTGCTGTATAAAATACTCAGCTGGTTGGGAGTGCAAAGGTTCTCAAGTTAATCTCTTCATAATTTTCCATGAGCCAAAATAAGTAAGCAAATTCACACCAGAGTAACTAAAATTAAAGAAAACAGTGAGAAAGGGCAAGCAGGAAAAAAAAATTAACAAAGTCATGATGTTGTTGGGTGGTTTAAGGTTCCTCATGTGAACTGGCCTTTCATCCACTTTTCCAGGCATAGGAAACCACAGAACTATGTGGCTTCTTGGGCATGCGGAGTCTTGGGACTGACCTTGAATTTTAGAACTTTGCCTCTGGCCTCTTTTTCGAAGCTGAGACAGCTTTGGTGAAATCAGAGTGTCTCACCCATTTGCCTTGTTGGTTAAGGGCCATGTGGCTCAGGATTTGGAGCAACAGGGTAACATTAAGAAGAATTTAGAAATGATTGCCTTCAACTTTCACAGAGATTAATCATGTCTAAGATAATAAAATGGGAATTTTGGGAACAGCAGATTAAAGCTTGGCAATAAGAAATTTAAAATATATAGAATAAAAGTAAAAGTTTTCATGATTTAAGACAAATTCAGACATGACTGTAAAGATGGCATGGTAAAAAGGAATTAGTTAAAGTTGTTTAAAAAAATCAGAAATGTGAATACAGTTTCATCTCTGTCTGTCTCTCTGTCTCTCTGTGTGTCTCTGTGTGTAGAGGACTGTATTCCCATATGTGTACATATAAAGACCAGATATAGAAGTAGGACATGTCTTCCTCTGTCACTTTTATTTGTTTGTTTTGAGACAGTCTATCATTGAACCTGGAGCTCATTGATTGATTAAATAGCATGGCCAGTGAACTCTTTCTCTTTTTGCCAATTTCTATGTCAGATTATAGGCTCAGGCTGTCACAGCATACTTCGTACTTTACCTGGATACCCAAGATTAGAAAATTAGTTCCTCTATGGCTGTGTAGCATGCACTGTAGCCATTGAGCTCATTACACATTCCTCTAGTACCAAGTCCTACTGTTAGACCAAAATGCCAGTACAGTTGTGAGTGGGACAAGAGTTCTAGTCTGGAATGTAGCTCCCACTGGGTATTGAGTAAGAAGTACAGGCTCTGCCCTCCATAAGCAAAATGTGGCTGTGCTGGGAGCATAGCATAAAGATCTTTGAATCCTCAGATCTCTCCAGAGAAACCGGGAATGTTAAACTTACAGGATTGCCTTTCCAATGAAAAAGATAAAAAGCCTGTTCTTCCATCCAGAAAGCTGAGAATTGGAAGTGATTATCAGCCTGGTGATCTATGTTATATGTTGGACCATGGCATATCAAGCCCTCCAAGACTGGAGGTGGTGAGTAATCTAAATGACCCTGGTAGCCAGAGATTGTACCAACTTCCTACAACCAGGACCAGAGGTAGGTAACAGCCTGAATGACCTTTATGACCAAGACCAGGATAGACACTTAGGCCCTTGAAAAGCTATCTTCTTGGAGGAAATGACCTTGTACCCCGAGTTGAGTCTTAAAGTAATTATGCTTCTTTGTGCATTGGGGATTGTATTGTTCCAAGAAACAGTTTTTCAAATTTTACTGGGCTTAAGTATGTTGGGAAGGGGCTGGGGAGATTGCTCAGGGGTTAGGAGCACTGGCGGCTCTCCCAGAGGACCCGAGTTCAATTCCCAGCACCCACATGGTGCTCACAATTGTCTGTAACTCCTGTTCCAGAGATCTGATACATTTATACCAATGCACATAAATAAAGCTAAATAATTTAAAAAAAAAACATGTTAAGAATAAACTGTTATTAGACCCCCTAAGTCTGATACTGGTAGACAAAGTCAGGGTTTTCATTCTTTTCCTTCCTGGGGTTCATTTCCTTGTATGACACCTGCAGGGACCCCTTAAACAAAGGAGACAAGCCTGAAGAAAAGGCATCCACTTACCTTTGAGCTCTGAAACTCTGAAGCTGTCAGACCCAGGTGGAAACCTGAGGCTGGACTAAAGAGTCCAGATGTCAGGCTGCCTGGTTCATTACACTTCTGACCCACTTCTGGTCACTGGAGGACATTTCCTGCAGGGATGGGCAACTGCTCACCACACTGTGCTCTCTCATTGTTCGCTGCATTTATTTCCACTCTTTCTTTTCCTTCCACATTTCTTTTTCTCAGGGATTGCAGCCCCCCCTAAGATAATCCCTCCCCCAATCTGAAGGCCTCCCTAGCACATTTTCTGCTGTGACAGCAATTCCCATCACTCACTAGCCTGGTGCTGCCTCATCTTTGCTCTCTGGGGTTGATAAATATGTAGTTCCAGCATGAAAGAGTGAAAGGTGTAATCACTGGAGGCTTCTCAGAGTGAAACATCAGTGCCCCTTTAGACTGCCTGAGAACAGCTTGAGAAAATAACTTTTGTGAAGGAGAAAAGGGAGGAGAGAGTGGAGAGCACACTGGGAGGGAGAAGTGTGTGTGTGTGGAGGGTGTTAGTTCCGCGCTTTTGTAAAAGCAAGCCCAGGCTAGCTAGCAAGGCCACGCATGGTGTTTATTTAAGAGAAAAGTCCCAGGCGGGTAAAGAGACAGAGGGGCAAGAAAGAAGTCAGGGGACAGAGAAGAAAAAGGGCCAAGCACGCGCTTGCAGCTGCTTTTAAGGGAATGGGCGTGCACGGATATGCGTCATGGGTCCGGACAGGTGCTTCCGGTCCAGCCATGGTCCAGGGAGGTGCTTCCTTACTCAAGGCTGCAGAGTTTATGCAGCCACGCCCAGGGGCATGCCTCCGTGCAAGGTGCATCCCACCTGAGCTGAGGGGCTCAGCTAGGGAATGCCAGAAATCCTTACAGAGGGGAGGTCTATTTTGTGAAAAGAGGGTCAAAGTCACCCACTAGTCATCAGTGTTCATTGTTTAAGTGCACTCTATAAGGCCAAGATAACTTCTATGCTAAGTCCACTGATCCAGAAGTAGGTATATCTTACTAATGATGTCTGTGTAAGTATGTGGAGTGTTGTACTTTGCTTTACTGCTGCTATGACAAAGTACTCTGACGAAAGTGACTTGAGGAGAAAGGAATTTATTTGGCTGTTATGGGGTGGTTTGAAAGAAAATGCTCACACCAAGGGAGTGGCACTATTAGGAGGAATGGCCTTGTTGAAGGAAGTGTGTCACAGTGGAGTGGGCTTTGAGGTCTCTTTTGCTTATGCTTCCCTCAGTGTGGTGTGGTGGTCAGACCACTTCTTGTTGCCTGCAAGTGTAGAACCCTCAGCTCCTCCAGCATGCTGCCTATATGCTTCCATGCTTTCTATCATAATGATAATGGATTGTGAAGGAAGCACTCCAATTAAAATTTTCCTTTATGAGTTGCATGGTTATGGTGTCTCTTCACAGTAGAAAAAAATCCTAAGAAAGATATACCTCCAGGTCAACCCATTGCTGAGGTAATGCAAGGAAGGAACTCAACATCATGGAGGAACTCTGTGCGCGCTCTCTCTCTGTCTCTCTCTCTGGTTCCTGTTGAAGTAGCTTCTTTGTCCAGGACCACATGCTCATGGAATTGTCCTGCCTACACTGTGTTGTTGTTGTCTCTTACTTCACTTGTCAATCAAACAGTCCCTCACAGGGGCGCCAACAGAGCAACCCAATAAACACAATTACTGGATCATGCTCTTTTCAGATTCAAGGATGTGTCAAGTTGGTAATTAAAAGTAAGCACAGTAAGAGGAAGCCTTCAAAGCTGATGGTAAAGAATTGTTCTAAGGATCTTAGCAGCCTATTTGAGATAATAGTCCTTATTTTGAGAAAATACACAAGGATACTAGGTTATCAATGATCTTTGTCCACTGCTTAGGCTGATGGCTCAGCCCATAACATGCTAGTCACACAGACATGAAGACCGAAGTCCCATCTCTCGCAACCCATGTATGAAACGCTAGTCACAACATTATGAGTTTGTAATCCCAGCACTGAGGTGAATACAAAGAGGATCTCTGACCTCTACAGAACAGCTTACCTAGCCAAATCATAAGCTCCAGGTTCAGTGAGAGGTCATGTGTCATAAATAAATAATTAAATGAATAATAAAAATAAAGAGAAGAATGTTTGAGACAGGTCAACCTCTGACCTCTACAAGCACATGGACACACACCCTCCCACACACATGCTCACACCCATATCTTCACACACACACACACACACACACACAGAGAGAGAGAGAGAGAGAGAGAGAGAGAGAGAGAGAGAGAGAGAGAAGGAAAATTGGGGACAAAGCATTCTCACAGTAGATTGATGAATCATCTTAGGAGTGTGTATTCAAGTGTAACAGAATCCAATTCTTTCTAAAATATACTAAGATACTCTAAAATTTTATTCAGTTTTCATAATTTTTTTAAATTTGGAGTTCATTTGATTTTGATCATTTTCAGTTTTGCCTGAAACAGGACTCAAATATTATAGTGAAATTCTTTCAGTCTTTGAAGCCCATTGAGGAGGGATGAATATAACTCAGGGACCTGAATCATTGAGCTATGGGGATTTCTGAGCACTGGCCTTTATCAGTATTCAACCCTAATGCCTTTATCCTTGTCTATAAATTTACCCCTTACTATTATTACTAAGCCCCCAGCTCTGTCCTACAGTAGTAAATTTCTAAAAGGCATGTTAGGCCCACTGCCTTTTTATTTTTTTAAGCAGTGATTGCTTAGTAAACTTAGGAGTAATTAGTAATTTAATGGAGACCAAAAAATCAGAGTACTGAAAATAAAATCAATGAATAAATAAAGCCTTTGAAAAGAGCATTTAAGGCTCATGACTGCTTGGCTGCTGGCTTTCCATCAGCCTCCGAGTCCTTCCCTTCCCTTCCCTCGTCACTGCTCTGCTGGAGTGAAGTGGCTGATCAAAGGACTTCACACTTCTGCATCCTTGCTCATGTTGGCACTTTTTCAGTCCTTCATTCCTGCTAAGCTTTCATGCTGCATACTTTTCATCACTCATGGACTCTGTCTTTTCTGCGGAAGGAGACTCAGTCATGTATCCCTGGGAGCTGGAGCCTCTGACTAAAAGAAAGAGGCAGCTCCTGGTTATACATGGAGCTCAACAGACCCATGGATGCTACAGAGCCCTGATGTCCTTACCTGGGAAGGGCTAACCTCCATCAGTATGTGTGCTTTTAAAAGGTGGAGTTACAATTCATTGGCTAAATGTAGGGACCTCGCTGCAGTTTTCCTAAGACTTGGGCTTTGAAATAACAGTACAGTTAACTCCCAAGTCTGTAAGTTTCTCCATTGGAGACACTCTAGGAAGTTGTGTGATCCAGTATCGGGACTTCATAGTGATTGTGTGTTTTACATATATAGCCTTTAAACTCCTACATAAATCTGAAATGTTGAATTCTATGAACCAATGAGGAGATAGTTAAATGTCATTATTTGAAAATTTATTTTGAAAATACAATACCTATTATGTTGAGTCATCTCAAATTCTTTCCACTTTCTACTTTGAACATTCCGTGTTGATATTAGTTTAGGTCACTTTGGATTCATTTAAGTGTGTAAAACTGGTGTTGAGTACTGGCTGTATTAACATGTGTAATTATTTTTATAAGACCTATTGTCTGCATGTTTGGTTAAATTATACAGATGATTTGGTGGATAGGACAGCAACTTTTAATATAATCTCTGAGTATAAAACATGGATGGAGTAGAGACAAATTAGAAAGTCTTATGCAGTAGGATGCTATTTTTTTCACAGTAATTATGATGAGAATAATTTAACTTGAAGAGTTTCAGAGTCATACAGAGTTCACTTTGAATCTAATCTGTATTGCTAATATATTGCTTTTAATCAATTAATAATCTCAAAATTCAATATCCTCACTTACAAATTTGAGATACAAACATTATATAAATAAGAAGGCAAATAAAATTTAAATCATATAGTGCTAAGTTTCTAGAAATGTATATTTATTAGTTTTCATTTGCCTTAAATAGTCAGATGTAAATTTAGAAAATATTTATATTGTCTTTTGTCTTTCTTTCTGTTCCATTTCTGATTGAATAAATATAGAATAAGAAGATCCCCAAATGTCTAGATGCTCTTGGGGTGAAAAGGGCATGTGATACCTCCATTTAGGTCAGTAATATATGGCCGTATTGTGTCTATATCATTTTTCCATCAGAAAGAACCCCTTGGACTTCTCTCAACCCAGAACATCATCATCAGGAAGTAATCAGAGCAAGACTGGTGCTTGAATCTCTATCCAGGGAGAGAGATTGGTTCAGAGGTAGAGCTGTGCACAGAGCTACTTGTCCAGGAGTCCTAAATGCCCAGCTCAAGCCCCGAGTAAGTAATTAATTTACAGTCCAACAACCTCGAGGACACAGAGAAGCAGTGTACTGTATCAGAATGTTTCTGGTTAGGTACACTACTCTATATCAGTACCTTTTCTTTAGGATTGAAACAACAGGTAGAAACAATCTCAGCCTCCATATTACTAACTTTGGTGGAGTTCAATCTCATAAGTAAAGATTCCAAAAGAAGCAAGCATCTAGAGACATTACTACAAAGACAGATACTTCAAAAAGTACTTGAAACTTATCACCCATCTGGGCTTTGCATTATGTATATGTTATTGTGAAGAACTAGTGTTCTGGGTACCTTGTACATGTAACTTTATACTTCTCAGACATTGCCAAATCTATTAGAGATGAAGAAACAAGTTAGTGTAAGCGAAACAACATACTCAAAATTTCATATCTAGGAATTTGCAAAACAAGGATCAGAACCTGTGATTGTCTGGTTTTCTAGTCTCCCCTGTTTCACTATGATTGTTTACCAGCTGCTTCCATCAATTTTCAAAGACAAACTTGAACATTACATTTATTATTTGGAACAAGCTTCAGATAAGGAGTTGTGAACAAACGTCTTCACCTCTCCTGCTTTTATTTGGGAGTTTGGATGACACTGTCATCAGGATAAAGTCTGATCTTTTCTTAGGTGACACATTCACAGGTATTTTGAATTGGTAATTCACTGATATTTGAAAGATGACGCTCTTAGACTATATCATCAGCAAGGATGGCTATGCTTCAGTTCAGACTATGGAGGGTTTGTGTGGATTGAAAGGGAGGGGTGTAGCATGGGTTTGCTTACTGCACATCACAGTACACTTTTCCTGGCAGTCAGAGCATTTGAGTCCTGTGTCCTGACTAAGCTCTGACCACAGAGGCTCAGGTCCTCCCTTTTGTGTACCTAGTGATCCCCATTCTTGCCTGAAACTAGTTGAATTCCTATCTCTGAAGGCCTGGAATCCTCTTTGAAGAGAGGATTCCCTTAACAAAGCATCTCAATGTAATCCCAAAGCCTTGCAAAGTGCTAAGCACAGATCATCATTTGAACTATCTACTTTTACTGTAATAAAAATGAAGAGTCATTTTTTAAGTCTATTTTTTTCTGTAACCCAAATATTGCTAGGTGGGAAGCAGGTGGAGACAGGCTGCACTTGTCAGGGATGTGTGTGAGTGGTAAGGAGGGAGGGGTGCAGAGATGTGCAAGATATTTGCTCATTCGTTCCTTTCCTGTTGTTGAGTGACACTTGGATATATCACTAAACATATAAAAATAGAAGCTCCATGTCAGTCTTCTCCTTGTACAGGGTGCTGTGTTGTAGAGTTTAAATCTGGATATCAGTATGCTACTATCATTATTTATAGAGGAGGCCCATATTAAAATTTTGAGAGTGACAGAGGAAGAGGGGGAAAGAGAAGGACATGTGTTAAAGATAAGTTGCTGTGCATTTGCTTTGCATTAATTGAGCATTTTACTTTATCTTGTCTGAATTAGCTCATGTCTGTACATGAATGTACACCTATTTTAACTTTGTATGTTCATAGATACAGGAGCTCAAATGCCATAATGTGCATCAGAGGCTAGCCTGCAAGTGTCAGAGGCTAGCCTGCAAGTGTCAGAGGATAGCCTGCAAGTGTAGGAGGATAATCTGCAAGTATCAGAGGATAGCCTGCAAGTGTCTGTCAGAGGATAGCCTGCAAGTGTCAGAGAATAGCCTGCAGTTGTAGAACCTTGCCTTTGTATCCTGACCGGGACTGAGCCTCTTTGAAATTATAAGAGTCAGACTTGACAACCCATGAGTTTCAGTAGATTGTTTTATCCCCACTTCCTATCTTCTTGGAGCAGTATGCTGGGATTGAAAAACTGGGCCACTGCCTCTGGCTTGTATGTAAGTTCTGAGGATCCAACTCCAGTTACCAGGTTTGTGAATCCAGTGCTTACTGAATGATCTTTGGGGCCTAGAATGTATATTTTACAAGGCCTTCACACACATGTCACCACATTAGTCACAAAGCTCTAAGGGCAGACTACCTGCAGAATCTGTGGGAGATGAAGTTAGCTACAGCCTTGTCCCTCTAGTCAGTGGCAGTTAGTACCCCTCAGGTGTGCATTCTCAAATAAAGCAGTTTCTTCCTTCTTAGAGTCATATTGGGTGTTAGTTAGTACTGCTGTGTAACAGATAAGCAAATTGAGCCCTGGAGTGATGAACTGAAAAAACTCACTCTGACTAAAGTACAGAGACCAAGAATGACCTGAGACATTCTAGACCCGGAAGACAGGACATACACCCTACCTTTGTTGCTGTGTGAGATGAATATTAACATCCTTCAGCTCCATAGTTTAAGTTGAAATTCAGACTTATCTCATTTTAACCACTTGGAAACTATAGACTGCTTTAAATGACAAAGTACACTGAAATATACCTAATCTTTAGGCCTTATTAGTTCTACCACAGTTGACTATGTCAGGTCTTAGGTGACACACTTCAGGGTCTATGGTCATATTCTGCTCAAGTGAATACAGAATCATGGGACATTTATGGAGGTGCTCAGTGGAATTGAATCTATAAGATACCCATGGCTCACGTGAGATCACCAAGACTGGTATCTTCAAACTTTTATAAACTATAGAATTACTCAGAAACTCCTTTGTTCTTTTCTGGGAACTTTGATCAAAACTGATTTAGAATGTAAGCAAAATGACTTAAAAGTGACTCTAAAAATGACAAAAGTTTGTGAACCCTTGAACTAAGGTCTGCCTCATTGGATAGTAGCTATTTGTATACTCAACTACTATTTTCTATAATTTTCCCCCATTTCAAATAGGCACTAAGTGACCACAAGCACAAAGGCAGGGCACTCCTAGCTCAGGAAGGTGAATCTTAACTGACTAGTCATCCCCCACTGGGCTTCCTTATAGCTACAGCAAAGGAAGAATGCAAACATAGATTAATTGGAGGCCTGAATAAAGTTAAGGTGCTGTCTAGGTCTGCTAGAGAATTCTAGGTACCAGCCTATGCTGTCCCATAGGACATCTTTATGACACTATGAATAATTATAAATCATGTTTGTTAGGCGCTCATACCATACCATCCATCATGCTAAGCTGGTTACATTCATCAGCTCAACACTCCTCCACAAACAGCACATGAGGACCACACATGTGTGGGAGGGGCTTAAATGTCTCCTGAAAGGTTGCAGTTAGCACAAGAAGCATTAGGACAAACTGGTTCTGTGCTTTAATCCAAGTTCAATGTAGTTTGGGATCCACAGTGGAAAGAATTGGAAGTTTGGGGTCTAAATCTTTCATTTACTTCTTGTGTGACCTACTCTCACAATGTTCTCATGAACCGGAAGCTCCATCCAAATGCAGCAGATGATTTCAGTCCTTTGAAGTCAGGACAATGGAAACCCTTGGAGTCTCAGCTGTGTGATGGACCCTTCTTCAGGGTCCGGCCAAACTGTATGGAGGCACCAGACATTTCTCCCCAGGGATGTTTGACCCTGACAGAAGCAGCCACATTTCTATTCCATACAGACCTTGGGCTGTCACTGATCCATAGTAGCTACAGCCTGTGGAGAATTGTCACCAACAGCTCCCCAGCTGCCTCATGTTAATGCAATCAGCAAGAAGCCTGTACACCTGACGACAGTTCAGACTCCGAGGTGAATGATTAAAGTTTAAAAGGTCACATGCCACTGTTATACTGAAAAGAAACTTCATGATTCATCATTTCTGATGTAATCTCATCTGTTTCATAAAGCTGTATTTCACTCCCAGCACATTTTTAATGGGCCAATTTAAGTAATGGCATTGGGGTTGGATAATTTTACCCCTTTTTCTTATAAGCTAGAAGTTGTACACATGGTGTATACTTGAAAACACACACACACCAAAAAAGAAAAAGAAAAGAAAAAAGAAAAAGATTCAGAAGGCTGAAGGAGTTATTTACATTGCCTTTCAGTCTTTGGCTGACTATGTGCTGTTTATGCCAAACTACAAATTAGATTGAAATATCAGATAAAAGCAGGCCAGCGTCTAGATATACTAATGTAAAAATAAACTCTGTCTCCTAGAGTTGTATGAAAGGAAATTTACATGGGGGCAAATCCTGTTGTGGGAAGATTCGCCTATCAGAAAGCATGCTGCCCAGGATGGAGCTTCTTTCATCCAAGAAAGCAGAGCTTCTTGACCCTGCTTATCTTAGATCAGTGATTCTCCACTAGTGACAACTGTGTTCCTGGGGACATTTGGCTATTTTTGAGGATGTTTTTTAGCTGTCACAGCTAGAAGGGTCAAAGGCATTACTGTTAGAATCCAGTGAGAAGAGGTTAGGATTGCTGCTTAACTTTGTATATTGTAGAGTTTGTGTCAAGCAGACACTCACAGCTTCCGTGGGTTCCAGAGTTCCAGAGAAAGTATCTTGGTTCCTAAATCGAATGTCTTGAAAGAAATCCTTCTCATCCATCCCCACAGACCTTGTGGAGGTGGCACGGTGTCCTGAAAGGAGGCAAAGGAATGGGAGTGGCCAGAACATAGACTCTCTCTCTCTAAAAGTACTGAAAATAGAAAGTGTAAAATGTTATTCAAACGATAACTTCCATTTAACAGATAAAGAAAAGAAGGTGTCCTGCTCATCATGACAAGCCTCAGTCTCACAGTATTTATTTTGCTATTTTCGTTCTGAATTAGAGAACAATAGGGTTCCACCCACTCATCAATCTTCTTTCTAAATGCAGCCCACAAATGAGCATCTTCCCCATTTTTCTTCACTCTGCTCTCCCCTCCCTACATTGGCCCCATCACATCTGCTTTTTGATACAGTGTGACCTAAACCAAATTACTCTGGCTGGTAATTTTTTTAAGCTAATATTTTCAACAATTACAACAGGTGTCATGTTAACAGCAGAGGCAGGAACATTTTGTTTCCTCTCCATGGTTTTAGAAATTTCTTGAACATAGTGCTAGTCCTTCTTGCTGGTTGTCATAAACATCACTTCTGGGAGGTCAGTTAGAGACCCAAGATGGAAAATGCCTGGATGTACCTTGCTCCATGTGGACTTGGGACAACTTGAACCCTTGGGTTTTTTGTTTGCTTATTTGCTTACTTTTTAAAATTCATCTATCTTGTTTTCCATTTTTTTCTTATCCACTAAAGAGCGTTAGGGCAAAACCTTATAGGGCATGTCTAGATCTCTAGCACTTTTAACTCTCCTTCTCAGTAATAAACCCTCAGGGATACATCTCCAAATAACTTTGCAATCCACACATTTTCATCACAAATATGGCTTGTACCTACCAGTCTTTAGACCACTATGCCTCTCAAGTGAAATAGTATAGTAACATTCAACTGGCCCCGATCCTTCTATTTGGCTGCTTAGGACTACCAGAATCTTTTAAAGAATATTCCTTGTTTTAATCAAGATAAAACACATGTCTTTTCCCAACCTACAAACTACTATTATTCTTTGCAGCTACCTGCCTACCTTGCCTCCCAGGCTCTTTCTTTATGTCCTTCATGTTCCTCCTTGTGTTTCTCAAATGTTAAGAACATTCTCACTTTGTATCCTTGCCCTTTTGTTCCTCTGTCTGGCCATCCTTTCTCTGATCTAGTTCTATTTCTCAGAACCCCATCTGCCATCCAGTGTAGCACAGCATGTCTGTTCCCATTCCTTGCTTATCGTATGTTGTAATTTTTGCTTTCTTTACTTTATAGTGCTAACCAGCTCCTGAAGAATATGTGGTTAGGGTTAGGGTTAGGGTTAGTGTGAGGAGAGAGAGAGAAAAAAAGAGAAGAGGGAGCTCTATGAGAATAGAAATTTATGTTTGTTCTGCTCCTTAGTATTTAACATAAAATAGGCACTCAGTGCAAATCATCTTTGCATGCATGCATGAATGAATGTCGCTTTTATTGTTTAGCTGTGAACCTACCATCCTTACAACTTTTCATCTTCATTGTTGGGATTAAGATGAGTGCCCCTAAATTTTCCATATGCCATCATAGTAACTTAAACTTCTGGTTCAATATTTTGGCTGTTCAGTTAATATTAATGTCTGGAATTGGAAGAGCTGTTTCAGTGGCCAGCTTTTGGCTTACTTGTTTATCTCTAAGGGCTGTCATTTGCTGTCACTATGTCCATATATCTACTTTTATTTGATTTCTTTTTCCTATTTACTTGACCTTCCATAGGATTTTATCATATATTTGAACATTTTACACATATTTGATGACCATGACCTTAGTGTGCCCACTCAAGGTCAACACTGATGTCATTTACTAACCACAGAAGTGCCACCTCTGTGCTGAAACTCTTCTGTCTATCTTTTATCATCTATTTTCCTTCAGACTGGATGGACATTTTGAAGTCCTTTTGAATTGGCAAAGTCTGATGGAAAATAACTTTGCCACTTACATTTTGTAAGTGATCTTGTCTCAAGTGTTTTTCAAAATCGTAGAGATATAAGATCTTTGCCTGCCTTTCATCCGCTAATTTGAAATTACACTATAAAAGGCTATGAAGTTCTCTGACTGTGGTTTGTTCTTTAAATGCCCTTGCTACTTAATCTTCATGAAGCACTTATTAAGATGCTGAATGATGCTTAAACAGGTTTTATTTTTTCCTTTTTCTACAAAAGGCACAAAAAAGAGAACACATGACAACAGCAAATGTGATGAGCCGATGACAGCTATGCAGACATGAAGATACGAAGGCCCTAGAGGACAGAAAGGAACTATAGAGTTTACCTCCAACTATCTACCCTGGTTAAAGTTCCTCTTAGGATTGCCAGCTTTGCATGAGTCCTCTGGTATTGGTTAAAAAACAATAAAACAACATAAATATTCAAGATTAATCAGTTCTCTTATTTGCAGGGCCTCAAATATTTATTTATATTTCATTTATTTGCTAATTTTCTGTATTGATGTATAATGCAAGAATCATTTTCCTGGATCAGAATTAAAAAGACCTTCATGGGACTTCCATATTTGCTGTCTATTGCAGTGGCTTTAGGTCAAGAGTCAACACATCTTCCCTTAGAGTATGATACAGAAAGTATTTTATACCTTAATTCACGTGGTCTCTGCTGCAGCATCTCTATTAGCTCCTGTAGGATGAAACAGCCAGAGATAATATGCAAATGAGTGAGTATCTCTACTTTCCAATAAAAATTTAATTATCAAAAAAGGCAACAGGCTAGATTTGATTTGAGAACCATAATTTGCTGACTTCTACTTTGAGTAATTGAGTCAAATTCTTTGGGTCTTACATTAATTATCAGATTTGGCCATTGAGCTGGAAAGTGTTTAAGTTATAGAGGTTTTTTTTTTTTTTTTTGCCCATGCTCAGGGACTCCTCTAGCCAGGGTTGCTCAGCTTGAGATTAAGAAATATTGCTATATTGCTATCATCAGGATGGGTATTTCTCCTTTGGGCTCAAACCCAACCAGAGAACAACTATAACTCGAACAAGGAGCTTCCTTTGAAATTCAAAGGTACAAATGACTTATCTCTAGGTGAATGTCAAAAGTTTGTGAACTAAATGCTATTATAAGTGAAAGAGTTGAATGCCCAGGGAGTTGGGGCACAGAGCCCTTATGGCTTCTTCCCAGCTAACCTTTGCTTCTTTATTTAACCTCATCCTCATTTCCTCCCTGTCACATGGTTGAGTTCTGGCACTTCCAATTGTGTCATTATGTTGGAAGGAAGTCTCTAAATGCTCAAACAGGAAGTTTTTGGGGGACTCCACCAAAAGTTGAATTATAAACACGGAACTGTCATTCAAAGGTTTTCCTCTGTGGAAAATGTGGGCAAGGAGGTTTTCTCACTTGTCATTCATTTAGGGCACAAACATTTTTGAAAACCCAGAATTCATAATGAATACATTTTTCCAGCTTCTACATGCCTCTTAATCTCATTTAATATGGTTTTAGTTAGGGAGCTACCAGGATCTGGTGTTAAGTTCAAGGAAATGCACTTGCTAGACAAAGCAACCTTTTCAGTGTTGGGATCTTTGGTTCAGCAAAACAGATAGCAAGGAAAGTCATTTCTCATGAGAGAAATAATGAAGTCCTCTGAAGGGTCCCTCAAAGACTCAGGTAGACCAGAAAGCCCCTCATTGGTGTCACTTGAATACTTAGTTGTCATTTGAACTTTGACTATATCCTAGTTACGTCCTAGCCACATACCATCATTTAATTCCCTGTCAGTGAAGCACTTGCTAGTTTTCCACTTCACAAGTTAGGAAGCTAAGCCTTGTCTATTATCTATGTTACCGACAGAGTAAGTCTTAAATCCCAAAATATCTAAGCCTAGCATTCTTAAAAAATTGTTGTATGCCACACTTTCTAAAGTTATTTTAATCAGAACTAATTTCATTTTCAGAAGCCTGAGTGTCTCAACTGGGTGTGAGTTACCTCATTGACTATGTTTGGGGTAGGTAGAGTCTCAGTTACATCAAGCAGCACTGTAATAACTGGAGGTGGTGACTCTAAGGTCCCAGAGAGTAGTAGTATCCTAGAGTTAGTCCATGATCTTATTTAAAAATTATAAATTCTAAATTTTCAATTTGAATGCCATTAAAAGTTTTAGATTTGATTAAGCTGGCAACCTTCATTTTATTACCAAACAAAAGTTGTTTTCTTTTTAGGATTTATCTATCACAGTGGGGAAGAATCAGGCCTGGATTCACACCTAGTGTGTGTGTGACCTTGTGCACACACTCTCAAATCCTTGTGAAGTCTAGGTGACAACGGTGGGTGATATTCCTCAGGAGTCAGCCACTTTATTTTTAGAGACAAGTGTCTCTTTGCCTGGAGCCTGCCAAGTAGCCGAGGATAGAGAAGAGCTGGACAAAGAGCCCTGGCCTCTGCACGTCTTGGCCTCCCCAACACTGAGAGAGAAATGCACATGAGCACACCTAGCTTTGTGATGTGGGTTCAAGGGAATCTAGCTTATGTTATGCTTGAAGATACGTTCTTTACTCACTAAGCTGTGTAGCCAGGTCTTGAATCTTTGGACTTAGTTTCAGCAGTCTACTGAATGGAGACAACAGGCTTTGTCCTAAGAAACAGTGAAGAAGCTTTCTAGGAAATCAAAGAAGGCATAATTTCATAATGCAAGTTTCCAGAGCCAGAAGAGGGAGCAACCAGAAACAGAACAGAAGCCCAGGGTTGGTTCAAGGCAAGTGTATGTGTGTGTGGGGGAGAGGGGGGGTTGTTCCTTATGCAGGCTGATCTTCAGCTCACTCTACAAACTCCATCTCTCACAGTCCCACCTATTTACTCTTAGCCTATAAAATTTAAGATTTCAATTATTAGAGACTAAAATTATGGACCTACAACCAATGTGTCTGTTTACACTGTGTTTACACCGTTCAGTTTTCAAATAACGTGGTCTTTAGATCTGGAGGTACTCTTCAATTTCCGTGCTTTCCATTGTGGCCTGATCACTTTAGATTTGTCTGTGCTCTGCTTGAGGCATTAGCAACTCCCTCTTAGCTTTTGGGGTCTTTACAGACCAGTTCCTACTGTTGTTATGGTTTACAATTCACTAACTTACCTGGTTAGTGAGGAAATATCTGAGGCCTAGATTCTAAAATAAGCTAGCTATCAAGCTGCTTAATTTTTCTTATCTAGGCAAGGAAAAACATCTTATTAGAAATCAGAAAAAATGCACTCCATATAGTTTTTCTCTAGCTATAGCAGCTTCCAAGTATAGAGCAGGAAAACAAGAAGATGTTCCCAGTGGAGCCAAAGCCAGAGCAACTGGAATTTGGCCAGGACCTAGAGTTACCACCTGTGCAAGCTGGAGTCACATGACTGGGGAACTAACTATAGTTTCTCTCTTTCTGAAAAGTTCCTTGCATATGTAGCTGATGGCTTTCCTTGTGATAATATATTTTATATTTAATAAAATCAGCCTGGAGTATCAGAGAACAGAATCACCCACAGTCAAGCTGTGAGGGTCAGAGAGTGGTAACTGACACCTTTAATTCCAGCATGGAAATGACAAAGTGGTAATTCACACCTTTAATCCCAAGCAAGGGAATAACTGAAGCCAACAGGGTGCCTACTGAGGCTTTTTTTTCCCTTTCTACCTTCTCCACCTTGGTGAATCACAGCAACAAAAACTCAGTCACTGATGCCAGACACATGAAAGAAACTGCCCCTTTTTAACCCTCTGGCACCATGCATTGCATGACAAGCTCTGGGCAATCATTTCCCTTCTTTGTGCCTCTCATCCTTGGTGAGGGCACTGCCCCTGGTCAGGGGCTGCTGTGGTGATTTCTCGACAGGCCGGCATGGTTTCCAGTTTACACTGCCATGCCTTCTTAGCTCATTCCTATTTTTTTCCAGTAGAATAAGCCCCTCCATAGTCTCCTGAGACCTTATGCACTAGAATTGTATCTACAGGCAATTTTACTATTTTTATTTTTTTCTTCTTCATCTCCCCCATCAGTGTAGAAGCAACTTGATAACACATATTCTAACTTACTGCTCATTTTAGCCTTTTTGTCTGGTTTGTACCTGGCAATAGTAGGCAGTCAGACCATGAAGGGTAAAAAAGTGGGTATTTAAAATACCTCATTATCATTCATACACATTGGAGATGTGATGGGCAGACAGACTCTCTATGAATTTTATAGCCTGGCACTGACATCCACACATATAACCAAGGCTGGTGGAATCAGGACCATGGCAGCTGTCCTCGGGAACATGGATAAGAGCTGTCTCACCATTTAAGGCTACGTAATGGTTTTGTAGATTCTCACTAGGATATTTTCCTGTATACGTATTGTTATGTTGTTCTCACCCCCCCCAACATACATACATAATCTCCCTCTTCCTATTCCCCCAAACCCCTCCTCTGCTTTTATGTGACATACTTTCCACTGCACTTACTCCCCCGTCCCCATTGGGATCCCCTCAACACAAAGTAGATATAAAAACAAGTATCTATAAAATTAAACTCAGAGTCTGCAAATGAGAGAAAAGATGAAGAAGTTTTCTTTCCAATTCTGAATTGTTTCACTTATTGGTCCCTAGTGTAGCCATTTTCCTGGAAATGCCCAGATTCCATATGCATCCCCACAGTGAACTTTCTCTTCCTACCTCTGCCCCCAGGTGAGCCCTAGAGGAGAGTTCTCTTCCCATCTCCCTCTCTCTCAGCTCTTATCTCACACCCAGCTCCAACAAATTCTGAGAAATCATTTTTCTGGATCACTAATACCCACTTAGTTGAAACGTGCTAATTCTAAGTATTAATACTCTTGGATCCGAAATAGCTAAAAACATTTTGGGGAAAATCAGACAATCAAAGCGTTTGGCTACAGCGATGGAGAAGATATTAATATTTTCCTTCATGGTAGTTGTCTTCCTCACCATCCTTTCTCTCTGTACCCTACCCCCAACACAAAATAAATATTTTTTTGAGAATCTATCACAAGAGATTTGAAAGTCAATCAAAACCTGAGCAGAAGGTCAGACCAAAAGAGATAAAGCCACCCCTTACATGTGTCTACGGTAGCAAAGAGGATAACTTTGTGTACTATTTTCAGAATCCGTAAAGACAAGGGGCTCATTACTGAGAGACCTGGAATTGTTAACAGTCAGTGAGGTGGCTGGGGAAGGCTGGGAAAGGGTTAACTTTCTTTCCCTCTCTCCTCCTGTCCTCCCTGGGTGAGCTTTAGGGCAAGGGAAAACTTTGTTAAGCCTCCAGATTTCTCTGCATTATGTCCAGGTGGCATGACGTGTGAACAGACGAAAAGATTAAAATCACCGAGGAAATCGCTCTGTCTGAGTCCAGATCACGACGCCTCGCGGTGACCCAGCGACCCAAGTCCTATCTGTCAACTTGTCCTTCCAGCGACTTCTCACCCCGTGCTCCGTGGCTGCTACTCTAGGGGGTTAAAAAAAAAAGTCAGGAATTAGAAGGAGGGGGAAGGACGGCGAGAGGAAGCAAGGATAAAATATTGCCTTATTACTAAGAACTCTGCAACGCGGGTCAAACTCGGGGCGCGGGACCCTTTTAACAAACTAAATACTTTTTCCAGACCCTCATTCCCCAAGGTTTCTGCAGTCTTGATTGCAACTGCCAGGTCCCTCAGGAAATCCCAGGCCCTTGTTCTGTCCCCACAAACAATAGATAATTCGTAGACAGCCCAGTGAGGTGAAGGCAGCAATAAAAATATCCCCAGATCTGCATGGACTTTGCTTAGATTCTTGGGCTTCACAGAGGAAGGGTGCCCCACTTAGTTCCTTTAGCCTTGCCAGAGTTAGAGTGTTTATTTGGGGGTTGTAGGTGCCACAGGGAGTGAAGACAGGAGGTGAAAGCATAACCCAGGCAAGTTGCTTTTTAACAAAGTTCACCACTCCGAGAGGCTACTTATTAGTGGCCTGCAGTAAACCTGGGTTGGCAGGAGAGCCAGCTGGAGACTGGAGACTTGCCCATTGGCGAAGCAGCCGCTCTCATTTCTCATACACACTAGATTGAACCATATTTCAAATATAAACAGCGGCCAGATATTGGCAATTCCTATGGTTTAGATTTACTCAGCATACAAACAGAGCCTAACTTTCATAAGTTGCTCCAATGCCATTTTTTTAAAGAAATAAATGCTTTTGGTTTTCTGTTTTTGTCTGTGCCTATGGCATACCTTCTGGAGGGCTCTTCTGCAGTAAATTATTCCAGAAGGAGATACTTAGCACTTTGGGCAATACAGCTCCAAGATTTTGACATGAGAAATTAAGAAACAACACACCATTTAAAGTAGTCATTGTATAAAAATGACGTACATAAGACTTGGGAAAGTTTGCACAGTATTTGTTGGCTCTAATTTGTGGTCCTGGTTTGTTGCAGGGTTTTATCCAGAATGTCATATTGCACTCAGCCATCATACTTCTTCAGTTTCTTCTTAACCGTGTTTGATGACCCTGGAAATGCTTGGGAAAGTATTGATAGGCATTTGTTTTCTTAGTGGTTTATATAACTGGATATTTTTCAAAATTTTACTTAAGGTACTTTTCTTTTAGAAAATATTTATTGCTGCATAATAGTCTATCAATGTTTCTCTTAAAACAAAATTCTCACTACAGTTCTTTTACATTGTCTACAGCTTCATTTACAAGAACAACATTCACTGGGAAACGGACACAAAATAAGTGCAACCCAGTAGTGACTACTCAGACACATTTTTTCTCTTCACTTCCTTGGTAAAGTGTGTAAATGTAGGCATACCTCCTCATACAAAAGGATATAATTCTGGTACATATTATCCAGTCCTGACCATAACACCTGTCTATCAGTACTGCTTGCATTCCCTGTGTAAGATCAGGAGATGTTACAGAAGATCAGGGATGTGCAGCAGGCACATCACCAGAGTTAGGTGGGAACAGCTTGTCAATTCTCTGCTGCTGTGGGGTTTGTATGCCCTTTAGTCTACAGAAAAAAATTACCTGTTTGTTTTTATCTATCTTTCCAGGTTGAGATAATTCTATTTTAAAAGGTTCCCCACCTATCAGGCTTAAAGTTTTATCTCTGGTGAGCCCTTCTGGCCTAGTCCTTCCTCATACGAGGCAGTCTGGCCTACTGGGGGCTTCTCCCTCAGTCTTCCGCTGCCTGTGCCCTGACCTCTCCGTCTCCTGCTTAGATGGTCATGTGGCTTTCTAACCATTTCCTCATTTCCTTTTTCAACTCTTACTTCCTACTTCCTTACTTCAAGTCCACACCTTCTTCATGGGGACATATATATGTCTATATCTGTCTGTGCCATGAACACACACACACACACACACACACACACACACACACACAAATAAGCAAACTGTCTGTGCCAGAACACATACACCTACACACTCTGTGCCATAAGCATATACATACTTACTGAATTGATTTTTCTTTTACGTTATTTGAATTGATTTCTGTAGTTCAGATCCTTAATTTCCTATCAATGTGAATTTGTCGATCTCTGCCCTTCTCCTCCTTTTCCATCTTTTTGTGGCATTATTTGTATATCTGGTCTTCATACACCTACCTCCTAGATTCTAGGATATGGACATGTGCCACAATGTCGGGTTTATGTGAGGCAAGGACTTGAACTCAGGGCTTCAGGTGCACTACACAACACTTTACCAAGAGAGCTCTACCCTCTTCTTTTTGTTTTAATTTTATTATCTAGAAAATGAGACCCCAATACTTGCCCATGAATGTTATTTCAAGTACTAAATGTGATAAATAAAAACTCTTAGAATGATGATTTGTCTCTGCCATGCTCTTAATAAATACTAGTTATTACCACCATAATTACTATCAGATTCAACTTCACACTCGAACTCTGAGGATTCAAGCTAAAATACGCTGGACTTCCTAAGCCTCATCACCATTCTTTTAGGACTTTCTCCACATCCTCTCCTCTCTCACTGTCTGCTTTCCTTATGCCATTCTCCTACTGTCCATCCAGTTTCTGATAAGCAATTTGATATCTTCCTTTCTGGATTCATCTTTGGTTGGTAAGGCTCTGTGCTCTGAGCTCTCCTTCAGAGTGCATACTATGGTCAAGACATTATAGAGGAGAACCCAGACTCAAGATATTGTTACATCTACATAGCTTAAAATGGTAGTCAAGGTAAGAAAGTTCGATATTGATGATAATGTACATGTTTCATCTCCCAGTTTGCTCTAACCCATAAAGCTGCACTGCATCACAGAGAGGCTTTTTAGCAACTTTGGTGTCTGGCTTCCATTCTGTTTTGTTCCCCAAGGCTTTGTCTTTGTTTATAGCAGGTAGAAAGAAACAGTGTAGGAACAGTTCCGTTTGTTTCCTCCTCTACATAATGAATGTGGCACCATTTTCCTCCAGGCCTCCCTGCTTTGTCCTCCCATTGGGGTGTCATGGTCCTGGATACAAGTGAGAAAGTTACTGATAAATGCTTTATGCTTCAATGGGTCCTTCCCTACTTCTCAGTTGTGAGTAAGGGGTTTAACTCTGTAGGAAGTGCCTCCTCTGAGAACTGAGAGGACACTACAGAGCCAGGTCCTTCCTGCCAGGAATATCCCTAATTCCATTCAAGCCACTTCCCCACCCGTGGCTCTGATATTTATAAGCCTCTCATTCTCCTAACAGATTTGGCTTTAGGTTATCATTCTGAGACCACTTCACACCCTGCTGGGGTTTATTGGCTCAAAGGATTGGTACACAGACCAAGTCTTTGTTTCTTCAAGGGAACTGGGGCACTGGCCTCCTGATCCCATAACAGGCAATCTGTCCCTGTCATTCCCTGCACTTTCCATCAAGCTCCCACCTAGGACCCAGCGATAGTGTTAATTACCACCTCTTGTGAGAAGGGGGCTCCTGCCAGAAGATCCCTGCACAAAGGAAGGGCTCCTTCTTCTCATGAAGGAAGAGTGCTTGTTGATGAAATCACACAGAACACGAGCAGTTGAATGTGATTTTCTACAGCTGGTCTGAGAATGAAGAAGTCACTGCCTGGTATAGAGAGGGTCCGCCTAATCTAATAATGTCTGAAAGTTTTGTTAGACTGTTCTCATCACGAGTAACTTCCTCTTCAACAATGCATCTCATGTATTTCTATCTGGGCCATTTGTGGTGTGTGTGTGTGTGTGTGTGTGTGTGTGTGTGTGTGTGTGTGTGTGTGTGTCTGTGTCAGAGCACATGGGATTTGAGCAAAGAATCCCAAAGAATGAACTTACTTTTTTGTCCTTTGTTTATCTTTCAGTCATGTACTTTTTTAATGTGAGTTTCATTCTGTCTCTCTGAATCTTACTTTTTCTTCCCATATTTATGATGGAGATGCTGTCAATTCAAAGCTCGTAGATTGTTGGGAGGGTAATCTTAGATTGGCACTTATCATCTCATATAGACTTTTAAATGTTTATGAGGATCACTCTCTGTCTATCATAGATCCTTTCTCTTCAGAGGACAAGTGGAACAGCTTTTTTACAGAGAAGTTAAAAAAGTAAATGCGAATATTGCTCAAAAAGGACCTTGGTGGCTGTTTTGTTGTTGCCTTTTCTTTTTGAGACAGAATTTTATTCTTCACCTCACATGCAGCCCACTTTGTTCTGAAATTTTGACAATCAGTCCTTCTGCCTTAGCCTTCCATTTACTGCGATTACTCATGAAAACAGCAGACCCAGTTTTGGTACTTTAATTTTTAAAAAAAACGCCATTCTCATATGTTACATCCTGACTGCGATTTCTTTCCTCTCCTCCCAGTCCTTCCCCTTCTCCCCCAGATCTATTCCTCCTCTGCCCCATCCAAAGGAAAAGATTTCCCAGGGATATCAACTGAACATGGCATAAAAGCATAACAAGTTACAATAAGACTGGACACAAACCCTCAATACAAGGCTGAATGAGGCAACCTAGTAGGAGGAAAAGGGTCTCAAGATCAGGCAAAAGAGTCAGTGACACCCCCACTCCTACCTTAGGAGCTCCATAAGAATATCAAGCTAAACAACTACAGTGTATATGCTGAGGACCTAGCTCAAGTCTATAATTGTCTTTTAACTCTCTGTGATGCATCAAAACAAGACTTGATAATTACTGAAAGAGCACAAAATACTTCACAGAAAAGGATTAATGCATAGTAGCTAGAAAACTATATTATTCCTTAAATGCAAGAGAACAAATTGCTGAAGTTCTTCCACCAAAGGGTAATGAGCAGTCTTTACTTTCACTAAATTAGATCATTTAATTCTCATAAAAGTCTATTGTAAGCTTCCAGGTCCATGGGATAGTGGCAGCAGCCTAAATTAGAATCTCCACACATTAAAAAATATGCCCATGAACAAGACTAGCACATAACATCACTCCAATCTTGCCTTGTGACACAACATAAAGGAAGGAGGCTTTACATACTTTAATTTCCCAGTAATTGAGAAAATAAGAGACTAGAAATGTGTGTTGACAGAGTTGTCGGCTGAAGATTACTATGAAAGAACGCAGAGAGAACAAGACAGAGCAGAGTCAGAGATTTCAGGGGCAGCTGTAGCCAAAGACTCACATGAAGATGGAGAGGAGACTTGGCTACTGTAAGCAGGCATCAATCTGAAATAAGAATGAGAATATGAGTGTGAACCTTTGTAACAAACCAAAGGAGTCCCAAACAAGCAAAAGTAACATAAATAAACCTAAAAAGTAGGAGAGAAAAAGGAGAGAGAGACTATAACAAAGTATTAGCCACCATAATTAAAATATATAATACAGTATATAATTGGTAGATTTGAAATGAATTGTATCAATCATATTAATGACCACACTTGTGCTTAACTCACATGTTAAAAGAAAATTACATTCAAACTGGCTCAGCAAGCAAAACCAGCCCTGTGAACACAAGACACGTAAAATCTGGGTAAGCACAGAAAGCCTGAGAACAAAGAACAAAATATGCCAAATGCTCACAAATGAAATAAAGCTGGACCTTGAGATCTGTGTAGTTGATTTGTTGGGACTCAAAACAAAATGAGACAACACAGGAAGAAAGCCTTTATAATGGCAAAGGCCCGACTCCAAGCAAAGATAAAGCTTCCTGAATATCAGCTGTCTGCCTAACAGAAACTCTGGCAAATTTGGGTGTTCTCATGTAGTACACACACACACACACACACACACACACACACACACACACACACACACACCTCAAACCAGGAGGCTCAGCTTGCTGAGAACAAGGGCAAGTACAGACAAGAAGGACATTGAATAAGATTTATTTACACCTGGTTAATGGCACTTCAACCTCTTTCCTAAATCTTCTCTAATGCACACTGGGCATTTATGAACAATTCTGAAGTCACTATGTATTAGCTCATGATAAAAAAGGTTGAGTAAATCATAAAAGGTAATTTAAATTAAATAAAAGGTAATAATTTAAGCATTCCAATAACTTTGCAAAAATATGGATTCAGATGAAAACATAAAAATCAGTGTCAAGCCCTGCAAACTTGATAACTGTATTAGAATTTGCATTATATTTAATGTGCAGTCAAGGCAGTGACCAGAACAATCTGTATAGCACTAAATGCATGTGCCAGTAAGAATGCAAGACAGTAGATGTATTTAACATCGAACCAAAAGACTTGGGAGACAGAACAGCAGTTAATAAAGAGGATGAAGCAGAGTACTAAGAATAAAACTAAAGCTAATAAAGTAGAAAGAAGAAAAAAGAGGCATATCGGTGTGTAAATATTTGTTTAAACAATGAAAAAAATGGATAAGCACTAGCTAATCTAATTAAGAAGAAAATTAAGTTGATTTATAGTACAGAGGTGAGAGAAGGATGCACAGAGGTTTAACTGATACAAAAGTGAATGGTTTTCTAAGAAAATATAATTTGTCAAAATAATTTCATTTAAAAAAACTACTAATTATTACAGAGGAGTTGGCAAAAGTGATCAGTTGTAACCTACTCTCTGCAGCTCTACAAAGGCAATCAGAGCCAGATGACTTCATAGGGACCTCTAAGAAAACATCTAAAACCAAGCCATCCACTTTCACAAGACCATAAGGAAGGCAATCGTCCAATCCTTCTGTAAAAAGAAAATAATGTTCATAACAAATCTTCATGTGGAAAGTTTTTTCTTCTTTAATCTACAGAAACCTTGCACTTTAAAATACTGATAATATTGCCTAAAATAAACACAAGCAATAACCAATATTATTTAAAAATAAATGACATCTAATATGTTTCTTGCACAGTTTATGCAAGAAATACAGATTGATTAAAATTAAGAATTAATCTGAACTAAAAAATGGATCAGAGACATAACTCTGTGATCGCTATAAAAATAAAATAGTTATCCTCAGGCTACATCACATCAAACAAGAAGCTTTTACAATGCTAAAGAAATAACCAAATGACGAAGATGCATTGTTTAGAGTGGGCAGAATCATTTACAAACTACCTTTAAAGGAACTATTACTAGATCTTATAGGAAATGTAAACTATCTTGACAGTAAAATAAATAATAGTCCAATTAAAAAATAGAGCAATTCTGAGTAGACATTTCTTAGAAGAAGGTGCACAAATGGGCAATGTGTACCAAAACATTTTCAACATTGCCATGATCAGGGAAGCATACAGCAAAGCTACAGATCATCCCATGCTGGTGAGAATGGTTATTGCCAAATTGATGAACCCATTCTAGCACACTGTGGATGGAAAAGTAATACAGTCACTGCAAAACCAGCATGGAAACTTCATAAAGATGGAGATGTTCTACAACTGGGCATGCACCCAAAGGAAGTAAGTCACTTTAAAGGGGAGGGTCACTCTCCCCTTTATTGCTATCATGGTCACAAAGTGAAGACATGAAATCAGCGATGTCGAGCAACAGATGGGTAGATGAATAAAACAGGGTGAATATACAGAAAGGTGTATTATGGATCTGAAGGACATCATGTTAAGTTAAATACAAAGGCTCAGGGGGAAAATGACACACAATTTTTCTCACTTGCAGTAGTTTTTAAAAGTTGGAGTCCTAAAAAGAGAAAGTAGGATAGTGGCATCTAAGGGCTACTGAGGGCAAGGGTAGAGGGATTGAAAAAAAATGTTTCCAAAATACAATTAAAGAGAATTAAGTTCTAGTGTTCTGCAGTAGATTAGGGCACCTATGGTTTACAATAATTTATTTTCCAATTATAAAATGTAGGGGAGAAAAGTGTAAAGGCTCCCAACAAAAGTTAATAAATTTTCCAGGAGAGGAACTGTTAGTTGTGTCAGTTTCACTGGTACACGATCCATTTATGGCCTAGACTTTTGCATTGTGTAATGCACAGATACAGATAGTATATGTCAAAAGCTTTGAAAAGCACAGGAGGACACAGGAAAGGTTAGGGCAGAGATGCAAGGTCAGTGTAAGGAAGTCCATTAGCATATTTAACCATGCTAATAGATCTATAGACAAAAGTCCAACGGGTATTTTCATTTTGCCAAGTTTAACTCATTTTTCAATAAAAAGCATAATCAATTGATGTTTTACTAACATGATAGAAACAGATGTCTTAAGCAGAAGCCTGCCTCTGTTGAATGAACAAATGCAGAGTTTATTCTCTCTAGGGTGTGTTACCAGGAAAGAATGCTCACCCTCCATTATCAACTATAAACCTGGAGAATTTGGGCCACAAATCCGGTAAGTGGTGCAAGACTAGAGGATGTAAAAACTAGAAAAGATAAGTTAATATTTTTTATTTGAAGATAAAATGATAGTTTTACACAATGAAAATTTATGTAGACTTGTAGAAATATACTATGAATGATAAAAATATTTAGTAAAGTCATGCAATATCAAACTAATTTTAAGAATAAATAGTATTTACATAAATGAACAACATGAGAGACAAAATGTGTGATTATCTCAATTGTAGATGCATAAAAAGGATTTGACATGGAAATAACCAGTCACCAAATCAGAAACAGAAGGAAATTTTTCAGGGTTTTTTAAAGATTGATTTATTTATTATGTATACACTGTTCTACCTGCATATATGCCTGCAGGCCAGAAGAGAGCACCAGATTTCATTACAAATGGTTGTGAACCACCACATGGTTGTTGAGAATTGAACTCTGGACCTTTTGGAAGAATAGTCAATGAGCCATCTGGCCAGCTCCTGTCTCATAGCTGTGATAAAAGTGACCATGAAAAGCCCACATCTAACAGCACAGGACTGAACACTTGCAGTTAAAACCAGGAACAACTCTTTCACCACTTTTGTTCTCTACACAGTACTCAAAGTTCTCACCAGAGTAATTAGGCAAAACAAAACAAAACAAAACAAAAAAGTTACAAGGCATCAAAACCAGAGGGGAGGAGGCAAAACCATCTCTCTCCTGATAAATATCAATCAAAATCACAATGGTATATCAGCTTACATTCTTTAGGATGCTTACTGGGAGGGTTTGTATTAATTGTCAAAGTGACAGATTCTCTAGAATGATCTTAGAGATGGGCTTCTGCGAATGCCTGTGAGGGATTATCTTGATGGCATTAGTTGTGAATGGATGTCACTTGTGGTGTGCTGTGGGTGGCCCACGCCTACCCAGGATCTCAGATTGCGTAAGCAGTGAAAGGGACTGAAGAGCAGCAGGTATTTCAGATTCAATGTGATTACTTGCTTCAAGCTCCCATTGCTCTGATTTCCTTCCTAGGATGACCTGCACCCCTGAAAATTATTCAATTTGTAATACTAGTTAGTATTTTATCAATAGAACAGGAAAACACACACACACACACACACACACACGTATTGACAGTGTTATAGAGAAGCTGAAATGACATGGAAAAGATGTTCTTGGGATGAGTGCTAGCCTTGCTTGGTATTGAGGCATCCTCTACTATTTAAAGTAGAAACTACAACACTCAAATGTACTGAGCAGTGGGATAAAAGAAAATGGAAAAAAAATCATATTCTTAAAATCTGGTACATGGTAATAGTAGTATTTCCAAAGAATTGGGGAGAAAGCACTTATAAATAAAGTTTCAAGACCCCAATAGCTACTTAATGAAAAATAAAACAGAAAAGCTTATATTGTTCACCAATATGGATTAAAAATGAATCAGACCTTTAAAATGAAAAGTCTTTTGACAAAACAAGAACAAACACTTTTATTAACCAAAATAGCAAAGCCTTCTTACCATTAGGAACACAGTGCAATACCAGAAGTGAAGATGCCATTTCTTCCCTGTAGACACCTCATTCCTGGAGAAAAGGCCAACTTCCGCTCTGGGTCAGAGACCAAGAGGAGGAAACATTTCTTTTGGGATCAGTGTGACAAGCAGACTGTGAAAGGGCTTGTTCCTCAAATATAGCCATCTCCTTAGAACAGCCCCTACTCACCATCTGAAACAAATTTATGAAAATATGTACACAAAAATTATGACCTCAGCTGGTTCTAAGTGATTATAAAATAAGCGAGTGATATCCCAGGAGTTCGGAGTGATTGTCTCTGTTCGGTGCTTTCCCCTCAGAAGCTGCGGGCATTGGCTTAAATGGGGTCCAAGGTCTTGTTTCTTCATAGGACTCTGAGGAGATTTCTCCCTTATTTTAGAAAGCACACACTGAGTGTGCCTGTTGAGTCCTTCTTAGACCATCATCTCATGTCCCTGCGTCCCTACCGCATGTGTTTTCCCCCTCATTCTGGGTCTTCTAAAGAGCCTGAATTCGTTCTCCTCCTGGAAAAGCCCTTCTGCTCCTTGGGGTTTACATCTTTATTTATTTTCTCAGTGACATTTATAACAATCCTTGTGTCTTTCATTTTTATTTATTTGTTACGTGTCTTTCTTGGGAGAATCTAAATTGCACAACAGCAGGAGACTCCTCACCATCAAGCTCTGAGTGTGGGGCTGGCAGAGCCTTAGAGTCTTTGGTGGCTTGAACATAAAGGAATGGTTCATATGTAAGTGTTGAATATGAACCTCTTTCCCCTGACTTCCAATGCCAGTTTCTCCCCATCATGAGTCTTTGGTTTTTCTTCTCCAAGTTTACTTGCTCTAACACACCATAGTGCACACGTGCTGAAGCCTTCACGCTTACACAGTAATACCTTCTATGGCATTATCATGAAATCCCTGCGCTATTATTGCTTTTCTTTTTGGAGGGCCAATATTACAATAGTTCCTAGAAACTCCATGAAATCTTTTACTTACAGAAAAGAAATTGAGGGCTGCTTGCAGACAGTATAGATTTCCAAAGCCACATAAGTATTAGTCTTTTACTCCAAATTACAACACACATCCAAATTGTCTTTTCAGTGGTGCCATGGTTAAATCTGAATTTAAAACTTGATGGGATTTAGAATCACCATGGAAACAAATCTCTGTGCATGCATGTGAGGGACTATTTAGAGTAAGTTGATTAAGATGTGAAGGCCCTCCTTAATTCTGGGTGGCAAGAGTTCACGGACTGCAGATTCAGACTGAATAAAAAGACAAAAAAAAAAAAAAGAAAAGAAAAGAAAAGAAAAAGAATCTGAACACAGGAATTCACTGCTCTCTCTTCTCTTCAGGACTGCAGATAAATTGGACTCTTCATTCCCACTCTGCATCTGTGTTTCCTCCACCATGAGGAACTATATCTGTCAAAGACTGTCCTATTGAAGCAATCTCCCTGACGATGCTAGCATTGCTCACCCCAGGACCACAGAGCAGAAATGGCCCACATGACTTCTGTGTTTATTTCAATATCTTCTTTAAAGCTGGGTCAATTGTTTTTCCACAGCCATGTGGCTTGAATAAAGGTATATATGAACTGAATAAGATAGTGAACTAACGTTTTATGAATCCCACAGCACTATGAACAAACTTTTCTTTCCCTAAGTTGATTTTATCAGAGGTTTTGTTGAAACCAACAGGACAACTAATTAACAAGTGTTATTCTCCATATGTTCATTTCTGAAAACTGGTTTATTCCTTAGTCCCCAGTAGCCAAGTTCTCCCGAGAGTACAGCTGTGACCAATAAAAAATGGCTTAAGTATAGTAAGAAGTCCTAATGGTGTCTTAAACCCAATTCTATGCCCCAGGAGAAAGAGTTTCATTGATTCCCAGCATCCCTGGACTTTTTAGCAGATTTTCTGAAATCATGAGTGTGTCTTCCAAGTGGGATTGTCCTCAAATGACATTGTATCTTAGTAGGCTAGATGCCAAGATGTTGCTAGTGTGTTCGTTTATGGAATCTGCCATTCCCTAAGAACCTTACTAACTACGGGGATAGGAAAGTTACACCTGGAATTCCAGGAGGATTGTTTCTGTTTTTCCCATGTTTGTTGAAATGATAAATGTAAAGCTATCATCTATTTTTAAGCTATTTGAGACTATTGACTCAAAAGAACAGGAAAGCCCTGTCAGGACAATTCTGTTTTTTAAAAAAAACTAGGGGTGGGTGGGGGCTTTGTTTTTTTCTTTAAATAGATGAGTTTAAGGTTTTTTTTTTTATATTTTATTTTTAACTGAATGGCCTTGTCACCCCTTGTCAATGAAACCTACTTGCAAGATAAAGAGATAAAGGCATAAAGTCATAATTATGGAACATCCCTATGGCAGAGAAATTCAGTAAACTATGTAAAAGACTATCAAAAACACACCTCAATATGTGTGTCCTCCCGCCCCAAAGGCTCTCTCTTATGAAAGAGTTTTTATTGCAGTATTCACAATCAAATCATTGTCCTATTTTGTAGTCTGTTTCTTATTTCTCATTTAATTTTAATGATCTTTTTAACCAAATATTATATTATCTTGTCTATCCATATGGCCTAAAGCTGTTGTTATCATCAGAAATATAATAAAAGACAAGTATTTTCCTTTAGGAGCAATTTCATAAAATGTCAGTTTACCATCTTATTCAATTCATATATACCTTTATTCAAGCCACATGGCTGTGGAAAAACAATTGATGTGACTTTAGAGAAGAGATTGAAAGAAACACAGAGGTCATGTGGGCCATTTCTGCTCTGTGGTCCTGGAGTTAGCAATGCTAGCATCGTCAGGGAGGTTGCTGCAATAGGGCAGTCCTTGGCTCTTCACAGAGATACTGAATAGAAACCATGTGATAAATTCTGGTGATACCTGTAAATATGAAATGTGGACATTCTAAGCATGGGTTTGTTCTCCCTTTATAGACACAGAGATCATCATTGGCACCTGACCAAAGATGTAATTTTGTGATTATATATCTTTGTTGACCTGTTTTATATAATTTCAACTACCCATTTTATAAGCAGAACCTTGGCTAAATTTCAGAACAAAGATGGTATAGGGTGGGAAGAAGAGATGGAGGAAGAGAAGGAGGATGACAAAAAATAAAGAGGAAAAGAGAGAGAGAGAGAGAGAGAGAGAGAGAGAGAACACAGGGAGTGTTAATGATTATGTCTACCATCCTACTACCTCACTTTTTTTTCTCATAGGGCAACTATGATTTATCTTATACCAAAGGAGACTCTTTTCTAGAAATTATGAGTTGAGGGAAGAAGTGATCTGGAAGATGCCATTAGTGTTTCCAGTTTCTGTGTGAGAGGTGTTTTGTTTTTTGTTTTTGTATAATTTAAAAAAGTTTTATTCCCATGTATCGTCCTGCTCGCCCTCCCTTTTCTCCTCCCATTCCCTCCTAGTCCTCCCTTAGCTCCCGCCATTCCATCCCCCAGTCCTTCCCCCAAGCAGGGCAAGGAGTCCCACAGTGGGTAAGATCAGTCTGGTGTATCCATTTGAAGAAGATCCAATTCCCTCACCCCAATAATAGGACTGGCTTAGGTGTTCATCTGTAGCAGCATACGCTGGTCGGATTTGCTGAGCGGTGTTTTTATCCTCATCTTTCACCATAGGATTTTGTTTCTCTGGGGAAGTGTGTTTCCTATTGATGCTAGACATGGACAGATCACCTATGTCATGCAAGGAAATGTTGACTTTCAAGAGTTATCAGAAACTTTGGCCAGGTTTATTGATCTTTTCTCTAGCCTCAAGGAAAGAGTAATTTCTTTGTTAACTAGATTCTCAGATAAATAAAACCTCCAAAACAGCAAAGTAGGCACTAATAGGTAAAATGAGTGAGACATAAGTCTGGACTTAGAAGACACTGAAAGTGTGGCCTTGCTTTTTATGATACTTTAACTTAAGGAAAGTTGGAACAACAGGCACTAACCTGTCGTGCCCAACCTCGCCAGCAAGGAAGAACACGACTCAGGATTCTTCTCTCCAGCCATTTATTCAGGACCTTTTGACAATCTTCTGGCTTCTGACTTCCGACCCCGGGGGGAAGCCCGCTTGTGGCTAAATACCCTCTGGGCCTCCAACCCCAGTAAGCTACGTGGACATCGCCCATAGGTCCTAGGACTCGGAAGCAAGCCACCATCCTCGCCTACAGCCAAAAAAAGGAGTTGTTCACTCCCGAGAGCACTAGCCCTCGGGAGGGCTGAAGGCGGAAACCGGCGCCATCTTTAGGGCGCGGTACAATGCAGCTCCCTACAGTTCCCCCTTCTTTATTAAAAAAGGCAGGCAGAAGCAGAGGTCTAGTCTCTGAAGTGCAAAAGGAACATGTACAAGTATCGCTCCGGGTGTCATCCACCCAGACAATCTCTGACCCGTCCGACACCCTTTTCACAGAGGCAGGCAGTTGGGTGTCAACCTGCATGCAACCAGACATACTCCTCATGAGTTCCCGTAAGCCAGAGTACTCATGTGCAGTGCTAAGCCTCGCATCCTGCAAAACATTCTTAAGGCTTCTCCTTTAGGGAGGCCAAGCAAGCTTAGGGGGACTGATCGACTCCAATGGCTGAAAATGCTTGGACAACCGTGGCTGCATCGCAACACTGAAGGAACCTAACACGGCAAATGCACCACAGGCAAACTAGGAATATCAGCACCATCAGGCTCGCCAGAGCTCCCATTCCCACCCACTCTTTCTGGTGATCCATAGTGGCGGAGAACCAGGACGCCAGTCCTTCTGCCAGGTCCTCATCCACTCTGGTAGAATTCACTTTCACCATGGTCACTCTCAGCTGGGCCGTCAAGTTTTCGAATTCACCAATCCAGTTTCCTAAAAGATAACTTGACAACTGTTTAGACAGATTTATAGCATGAATAAAGTTCTGATATTGTACACTAGTCCCACATAATTCTGGAAACTTCCATTCACAGCCATGCTCGGCCATCTGCCAAAGAGTATCAATCTACTCTTGGACCAGGTCGATCCTTTGATTAATAAGCATCAAGCCCCCTTTTAACTGGGCAATAAGATTCTTTTGTATGTCTAGGGCCTGTACTACATTAGCTGAGACCGCATTCAAAGTCTGCACGATATGGCTTGTGGCTCCTATGGCAGCCAATGAGATGGCTGCAATTATGGCAAGCACTTATCTGCACCATCAGGGCCAGCAACAGGAGCTTCTGCATCATCTGTTTGCTCCCCTGCCTCATTTACCTTTCCTGATTGAATCTTCCTGGTCAGACGTTCTGGTACCCAAACTGGATCATTTCTATCCTGGGGGAAAACACAAACAGACCCTCTCGCCCATGTCAAAACAGGATCTGGGCCACACCAGCAGCCTGTGAGGATGTCTTTCCATTTCACCAGTCCTTTCTGCATAGTGCTTGGATTGGTGTGCCGGTCTGCTGCCGCAGCCCCATGGGCATCCAAATTTAGAAAATTAAGAGTAAAGAGAGCTAGGGAAAGTCTTTCCTTTGGGGTGCGGCCATGGCCTATTCCCCCTTTCTGTTTAATAAGGCACTCCTTGAGTGTGCGGTGAGCTCTTTCCACTATGCCTTGCCCTTGGGGGTTATAAGGCAGGCCATGGATCAAT
>PVIH01018649.1:0-37838 GCA_004025045.1 Sigmodon hispidus
TCTTAAACAGGAGTAGAAATACACATACAGTATAACAAAATTAACTTGAAATTTGTATTAATAAACCAAAATCCATGCCAATGTAAATTATTTTGAGATTAACAGCTACTTTTTGATTAAAGTATATTTAATTATCTATCTTTTTAATCATATCTATACACCACCACTGTGAGGAGCAGTCCAACTTTCCAAAAATTGCCCTATGGTTCAATCTCTTATAATCAGTGAGTATTTCATATAAACCCATTAATAAATATTAATCTGTTTATATAATCAATTGCTAGCAATTAATACCCACTATAGGCTTTCTTTCCTTGTCTTGTTCAATCTGAATTTTTATACCACAGAGGAGAACCAGCCCAGAGATGACACTCACTGTTCTATGTACAATGAGATAGGCCAACAAGTTTGCTCATATGCTGATTTTGTAGGGGCATTTTTTAAATTGGAGTTGTCTCTTCCAAAACTATAGCTTATGTCAAGTTGACATAAAGCTAGCCAGCACAATATATATATTTACACATATCATTGTTTTCACTTTTTAAAAGGACAAATAAACAGGTTTTTATTCATTTATTTTTAGGGTGTGGGATGCAATATGAGGAGAGATAGCTAAAATTATGGGCGGTTTGAGGGATAGTATGGAAACCTAATACAGTAGAAACTTCCTAAAATATATGCATATATGAAGGTGATCTAAATGAAATCACCAAATAATGGGAGAGTCACAGTTCCAATCATCTTTTTGTATTGGCAATAAAACTTCTCGTACTGGGATTGGATTACAGATAATTGAGTTGTTGGTCAAATGGTACCAGTGGAAATCTCCAAACAACCCAGGCTATTGCCAAGGCTATAGGTTTGTCTCCAGATATTGGCAGCATGGTCTATTTGCTGAAGATAACACCTTCACAACTCATTGAATAAGAAGATGTTTGGTTGGTGCCTATATAGAATCTTCACCCCTACATTTAAGAGTCTTTGGTACAGCAAGGTACTCTGCATGCTAACAAAAGAGAAACATAAATAACAAGCCAGTCACAAACCCTTTATCTATAGTGCTGACTTGCCTACAAGATAGGTTAACGTTGTGCAAAGCTTGCGGGAGTAACCAACCAATAACTGATTTGACTTAAGGCTCACTCCATGAGATGAAACCTGTACTCAGCAAAGCTTGGATGATCAAGAACTTGAGACTAGTTAGTCCAGGGACCTAGTAAAACTATACAGTACTGGTGTAAACAAAAACAAATAAAAAAAGGAGTAATAAAATTATTCTTAATGATATTCTGCTATATTCATATATTTGTGGGTTTTTTTGTTCATCCATCATTAGAGAAATTTCCTCCTACAACAGAGGAACAAATATAGAGACGCACAGGCAGACATTATCTAGAGAATGAGAGACCTGGGAACAGTAATATTCAGCTCCAAATGGGATGTCTCCATCAAATCCCTCCTCTCAGAGCTCAGGAAACACTGCCACTGCACCAGAAGACAGAAAGAATGTAAGAGACAGAGAGAATGAAGGACAATAAAAAACCCCAAACACACAATTTCCTCTAAGTCAACATGACAAATCATATGAGACTGTAGCAGCATGCAGAGGGATGTGTCATTACCAAGGCCTTTGTGCTTATATTGTAGCTCCCAGTTTAGTGTTTTTTTTAAAAGCTTTTAGTTTATTTCTCATCATCAAAATTGTCCACACATCATGTCACTGCAGGTCTAATCCTTTGACTTTTTGACATCACCAACATTGGCTTTTTCAGTGCCCCTGACCTTCTTCATTCTGTTCTTGCATTTTTTTCGCTGTATTCGTGAGGTCTTTTTCTTTTCTTTTTCTTTTTCTTTTTTTTCTTCTTCTTTATTTATTTTGTATTTATCAAAAAACACAGTAAAATGAATTTAAAATGCTGAAAAGTTAACAATAACTATAAAGAAGATAAAAATCATAAGCATGACTTATCAAGGGTGAAATGCAAATAAGATTGCTACACATATATTTACTTTGTGTTCAGCTTTCCCTCTGAATTTTTTTTCCATCCTTGTATATCCTTATTCAAGGTCCCTTCCCACTCCCACCACATCAGGTCATTTTTCTTCTCCACAACTCATCATCCCCTCCTTGGGCAGGGAGCAGACAGTCCTATGGTTCCAGTGACTCAATAATGCTTGGATCAGTTTCCACTCCTGGCAAATCCAGTTTTGTCCCCCTTCCCTCAAGAGTGAGTCAGGTGTTCCTATAGTTGGACTGGGGTTTGAAGGGTCAGTCCAGGGTGTTTCTGATCCCAAGCTGTTCAGTGGTTGTGGTTTGCTGCTTGGGCATGTTTGGCTTTTTTTTCTTGTTTGTTTGTTTAGAGACCACTAGTGAGTGAGTACATCCCCTGCTTATCTTTCTGAGATTGTGATACCTCGCTCAGGAGGATATTCTCCAAATCCATCCATTTGCCTGCGAATTGTAGGATATCGTTTTTTCTTACTGCTGAGTAGTATTCCATTGTGTAGATGTACCAGTTTGTTAATCCATTCTTCAGTTGAGGGACATCTAGGTTGTTTCCAGGTTCTTGCTATTACAAATAATGCTGCTATGAACATAGTTGAGCTAATACCTTTGGAGTATGAATGTGCCTCTTTAGGGTATCCACCCAGAAGTGGTATTGCTGGGTCCTTGGGGAGATTGATTCTCAATTTTCTGAGAAACGGCCATATTGCATTCCAAAGTGGCTGAACAATCTTACACTCCCACCAACAATGGAGGAGTGTTCCCCTTACTCCGAATTCTCTCCAACATAGGCTGTCATCTGTGCCTTTTATCTTAGCCAATCTAACAGGTGTTAGGTGGTATCTCAAAGTTGTTTTGATTTGCATTTCTCTGATGGCTAAAGATGAAGAGCACTTTTTCAGGTGCCTTTCAGCCATTCGTAGTTCCTCTGCTGAAAATTCCCTTTTTAGATCTGTACCCCATGTTTTGATTGGGTTATTCAAGGTTTTGGGCTCTAGATTCTTGAGCTCTTTATATATCTTAGAGATCAGTCCTCTATCACTTGTAGGGTTGGTGAAAATCTTTTCCCATTCTGTAGGCTGGCATTTTGTCCTATTGACAGTGTCCTTGGCTTTGCAGAAGCTTCCTAGCTTCAGGAAATCCCACTTTGTCACGCGCACCCTTGCCAGCAAGGAAAGTGCAACACCCAGGATCTTCTTTCAGCAGTTTATTCGGGACCTTTACAATTGTTCTCTCTTTGTTCTTCTCTCTGCTTCTCCTTCTCCTCCCCCAGGGAAACCCCGCCCACTGACTAGAAACTCTCAGGGCATCCAGTCCCAATAAGCCACGTGGGCACAGCTCATAGGTCCACATACACAACAGCAAACCACACCCCAGGCTCAAGCCAAATAAGGAGTTGTTTATCAAAAGAGAGCACTCACCCACAGGGGGTGGAGGCCAGAAATCAGCACCATCTTTAGGGTGCAGCAGCAGGTAGCTCTCTACATCTCCCCCTTATTTAATAATTAATAAATTAAAAAATCAAGCAAAAGCAGCGGGCAAGAGCAGAGGCCTAATCCCCATTGTGCAAGTGGACTTGTAATATCCCTAATCCAGGTGTCACCCACCCAGACAGGGACAGACCTGTCCGGCACCCGTTTTTATGAGGAAAGGATAGTGGGTGCCAACCTGTATGCAATTAGGCATGCTCTTCATGAAGCCTTTCCTAGGCAAAACCATGTGCAGTGCTTAGCCTCGCAACCCATGCCAAACATTACTCTTTCAAGGCAGCAAGCCAAACATGTGGGGGCTGTCCCACCTCAATGGCGGTGAAGGCTTGAACAATCATGGCCATGCTCCTACGGTGTGTGAACCTCATTTTGCAGATGCACCACAGGCAAATCAGAATTATCAGCACCATCAAGCCAGCCAGAACACCTATTCCCACCCATTCCTTCAGATGATTGAGGGCGGTGGACATCCATCTCGTTAGTCCTTCAGCAACTCCAGGGTCCACTCGAGTTGAATTCACAGCAACTATTACAACTCTCAACTTCTCCATGGTCGCTTCGAATTCACCTGACCAATTTCCTATAAAATAACTTGACACAACTTTAGACAAATTTGCAGCATAGGAAAATTTTTCATAGTGAATAGAAGTCACACATAGGGCCTGATATTTCCATTCGCATCCCACCTGAGCTATCTGCCAGAGGACATCAACCTCCTCTTGCACCAGGCCAATCTTTTGGTTAACCAACATCAGCCCACATTTAAGCTGAGCAGAAATGCCTCTTTGAATGTCTAAGGCATGGGCTACATTGGCAGACAAATTATTAAGTGTTTGAGCCATCTGGACGGTGTGACTCATAGCAATGGTGGCCGTGGGGGCCCCAATTGCGGCTAGGGAAATGGCTGTAACAACAGCTACAGAAATACCAAAATCTCTCCTAGCTCTAAACAAGCTCATGGCATTAGGACTTTCTACCGGGACAGGTACCCATTCCAGGGCCAATCCTTGCCCTCAAAGTCAGCATCATACTTGTCATTTCGGACCTTCCTGGTTAGCCGTTCTGGTACCCACACTGGATCTTGCTGGTCCTGAGGAAAGACACAAACAGAACCTCTCGCCCATGTAAGCACTGGATCAGGACCATGCCAGTGGCCCGTGAAAATATCCTTCCATTTCACCATGCTTCTGTGGCTAGGGATGAGAATCAGATGTCTATCTGTCACAGAGCGACCATCAGCATCCAAATTTAAAACATTAAGGGTAAACAGAGCTATAGATAGTCTTTCTTTGGGGGTGCGGCCGTGGCCTATCCCCCCTTTTTGTTTTTGTAAGCATTCCTTCAGTGTGCGATGAGCATGTTCCACTACACCTTGTTCTTGTGGATTGTAAGGCAATTCATGAGTTACTTGTACATCCATTTGTCTGCAGAATGCAGTAAACTGTGTTCTAGTATAAGCAGGTCCATTGTCAGTTTTTACCTGTAGAGGCTTTTCCCCAAGCTGCCCAGGCCTCTAGGCAGTGCGCAATTGCATCCCTTCTCTCCTGACATGGCAGTGACATGCAAAATATCAGAGCACATATCTACAGAAACATGTGCATACTTTAAAGAGCCAAATTCAGAAATGTGAGTAACATCCATTGCTATACTTTTAATGGCAGAATCCCTCTGGAATTAACACCTACGGAAGGTGGGTGGTGGTACACTACACATTGAGCACAATCCAAAACTATTTGATGTGCCTCAGCTCTGGATATCTGAAACTTTTGTTGTAAGGTCTTAGCATTCACATGATATAGCTGGTAAAATTCTTGAGCTTTGACTACAGGAGAGGTAAAGAATACCCAGTCCTGTCTAGGGAACATATCCACTTTGGCATTGCCTTCACCGAGTGGACCCAGAAGGCCAGTATGAGCACGGATATGTTGAGGAAAAAAATCTCTCCTTTCATTGCAAAATCAAGTCTTGCAAGTGGTTAAATAGGACAGTGACTGTACTGGATGATTTGATTGGTCCTGCCACTTCAAGCACCTTTAAAGCATTAACCACATAGGCTGAGTCAGATATCAAGTTAAAGGCAAATTGGCATTCTTTAAATACCTCACATACTATTTGAAGTTCTACTACCTGAGGAGTACCAGGAGTAAATTGATGTTGAACCGGTTGTTTGCCTTGCACCATATAGGCACCTACTCCTGTTTTTGAGCCATCAGTGAATACATTGACAGCTCCCACCACCGGCTCTGCGGCGGTGACCTTGGGAAAAATTATGGGGTTCTCCTTAAAAAATGTCATAAGAGGATGTTGTGGGTAATGATTATCCATTTTTCCAGCAAAGGTACAGTGAAGAATTGCCCAATCATCAATAACAGCACACAGGGTATTAATTTGTGCTGCTGTGTATGACACAATTATTACAGCTGGTGCATGCCCAAAATACTGAATGAATTGTTGGATGCCATTCTGAGCTAAATCAGCTACTGCTGTAGGGTAATGTTCTACACTTTTACTAGGTGATACCTCTGGGTGTAGTCACAGCAGTGGGCCTGATTACCATAGTACTCCTGTGGGTTGCCTGAATATGGGTAAAAGGCATAGGGCAAAATCTTTTCCTTCCTCTATCCTATTTAGGCAGGTATCCTTCAACCTCTGTTCAACTACCTGCAGTGCCTTTCTGGCTTCCACTGCCATCACTCGCATGGAGTCTAAAGCTGACTCTCCTTTCAGAATGCCATAAAGGGGTTTCAGTTCATAATTTGAAATCCTAAGATATCCTCTAATCCAATTAATATCTCCCAACAGCACTTCCTCCGAGTCTGTAGACTCAGGAGTTTCTGTATCAGCAAGGTTGCGGTACAACTCTCCCCATTCACTCTGTCCTTCTTCACTGCCTGCCCACTCCGATCTCTCCTCCCAACATCTCCAAGTTGGCCTGTTATCAGCTTCAGGTGGTCTTGGCAAATGGAACCACACCTGCCTATAACCAATCCACATGTTTTGATCTTCCATTGAGACAAAAGCAATCCACAGGTTTTGATCTTCCATGGAGACAAAAGCAGAAACTCTTTTCCCAAGTAACATATTCTTATAAACAGATTTCAAAGTCAGGATATCTTTAAAGTATATGCATTTGTTTAATTTAGCAGCCTTAGTAATCAGTTGTCTCTCTGCAGTTAGCTCATTAAAAGTTAAAAAATTACAAGAAAATGCAAAAACCAAAATCCAGACTCTCTGTTTATCTGCCATCTTTACGTGGCTTTTTTATCTTTATTTCCTTCCCCATTTAGAGGTTTTGAGAGTCTAAATCTGTTTTATTGAGAATTCTTAATCATTTTTCAACTCAAAGAGCTTTTAAAATGTTGCTATCACATTAAATGCTGACTCCGCCCCTCTTGGCTGCTTTTCAATATGATGTAGGAACCCACGAATCTCTCCCACTGCTAGCAAGCAGAGCAGACTCAGAAAAACCTTAATGAAGCAGCTCCTTAAGAGCCAAAAAAATTGGATGTGAGGTTGAAGACCCCATCCTTGTATAACCTTTAATTCCTACCTTAAAAATCTTCTCGGAGCCCTTACCAAACAGTCCCAGCTTTGCTAATGCTTTTACTTTCACTTTGAGCTCAAGCTTGCAACTGCTGTTGCTTTCACTTTAAGCCTAAGGTTGCCGTGCGTCCTTTAAGCTCAAGTTTGCCGTGCGTCCACGGCTACAAGAGGTTACACCCACTCGTCAGTGAGCTCCCTTTTCTCTGCCTTATCTACAGGTCGGAGCTACCCACTTTGATTGCAGATCCCAATTTACCTGGGACTTACCGGTCGACCCCCCAACTGCAGAAAGTTCTGATGCCTGAAGCTCGCAGGAGTTGCTTATCCCCGTATGGGCCACCACTTGTTGCGCGCACCCTTGCCAGCAAAGAAAGCGCAACACCCAGGATCTTCTTTCAGCAGTTTATTTGGGACCTTTACAATTGTTCTCTCTTTGTTCTTCTCTCTGCTTCTCCTTCTCCTCCCCCGGGAAACCCCACCAACTGACTAGAAACTCTCAGGGCATCCAATTCCAATAAGCCACGTGGGCACAGCTCATAGGTCCACATACACAAAAGCAAACCACACCCCAGGCTCAAGCCAAATAAGGAGTTGTTTATCAAAAGAGAGCACTCACCCACAGGGGGTGGAGGCCAGAAATCAGCACCATCTTTAGGGTGCAGCAGCAGGTAGCTCTCTATACCACTTATTGATTGTTGGTCTTAGTGTCTGTGCCACTGATGTTATATTTAGGAAGTGGTCTCCTGTGCCAATTCATAGAAGTGTATTTCCCACTTTCTTTTCTATCAAGTTCATAGTGGGTTAGGGTTAGGGTTAGGGTTAGGGTTAGGGTACCATTTAAGTGCTGGGATTACACGTATGTTTCACTATTTTTTTAAACATATTATTGAACCATCTGAGAGAATGCTGGATACGTTAATATACTACTGTCCATTAATATAATATTATATAATTTTTTACTCTGCTGGATTTTTAAAAATTTAAAGTATATTGTAATATAGGAAAATATCCTTGTTAAAGAATGGACATAGGAGTATTATTTGCTCTATATTTCATGTTACAATTCTACAAATTGCTTCAATCATATACACCCAATTTTTATGGTTCCAGAAGTTGAACCTAGGACCTCACATATTCTCAACAAGTGCTACATCACTATACTATACTATATACCCAGAGCAATTTTCATCTTTTATTTTGAGTCAGGGCCTCTCTTAGTTCTCTTAGTCTCTTAGACTAGACTTGAACTCACTATCCAAGGCTGGCCTTGATTCTCCTGTCTTAGTTTCCCAGTCAGTTGGGATTTTATGGCTGTGCTACTAGGCTTGGTCTTGAATGGCATGTTTTTTAGATTTATTTATTATATTTTGTGTATATTTTTGTTTTGCCTGCTTGTATGTGTGTGTACCAAGGTTCCATGGAACTGGAGTTATTCATGGTTTTGAGCCACTGCATGAATGAGGGAAATTGAACCTGGCTCCTCTGTAAGAACAGCAAGTGGTTTAAACTGCTGAGTCATTGTTCCAGTTTTTGGGTGCAACTTTTTTTTATATATACATAAGAAACCCAAGATTATGCGTGCCCTGAGTTGTCATGCTCCCTTTGTTTCCTGTAATATGAAAAATTTTGGTATGTTGTTATTAGAATATCATATTAGTAGGTACATGATCTAGATATGTGCCACATTCTCAAATCTGAGGTTATTTTATAGTAAAAAAATGAGACACATATATTTACCTTACAGTATATGTATATGTACAGTGGGATATAGTTCCCTTTGGGAATATGAAATTGATTGATATGGGGACACTCTGATTAAAGGAGAAGAAGCCAGATACCCAAAGTTCCATTCTACCCATATGGTACTTTTTTTAATTTGAAAATTACAACATTAAAACCAAAAGTCGCTTTTATATGGATATAGAACTCATGTAGACTATATAAACTCTAAGTTGATACCATTAAAGTTAGGATAATCTGCATACATAAGAATAGTTCTGTTAGACAAAATACAACTCTTGTAAAAGAATTTTCAGAATGGCTATGCAGAAAAGGAATTTAATCACAAGCTATAGCACTAGACTCCAGCTGCATATTAGGTTGGTCAGGCTGTATTGAATTAAGTTGGATCTAATGATACTTAGGAAAGATGTATCTTAGATTGTGGTAGTTCCATAACAGATCTGGAGATATGTATTCAAATTATTTTGTAGAGAGTTGATCACAGGAAGAAATGTTGGTCAAGATAAAATGGAAGACAAGCAATATAATGTGTTGTGATTAGAAATTTACTAGTCTAAGCAAAGGAGACAGTCTTACTAAGAACTTCTAGGAGCCTATGCAGAACATGTTTTAGATTTGTTTACTTGAGGCATAAGAAAATTTGGTTTTGTCTGTCAATTAGCACCCACCATTGGCATTTAACACCTTAGAACTTCTAGCTGTCTTATTTCTAGATGAAGCTTGGACTTGTAATGCAGAGGAAACCTATTTGTAATATGAAATGTGACAATATGTGCAGAAATGATGAAAATGACAGGAATGTTAATGGGTAATCAACAACACGTGTGCCAAGGGCAAAAATATTACTGTGGTGGCGTGAATAAGAATGGCCCCTATTGACTCATATAGTTGAATGCTTAGTCATCAGGAGTAGCTACTACTTGGAAGGGATTAGAAAGTTTGGCCTTGTTGGAGTAGGTCTGGAGTTGTTGAAGGAAGTGGGGTCGGCTTTGAGGTTTTAAAAGCCTAAGCCAAGCCCAGTGGCTCTCATTTCCCATTTCCTGCTGCCTATGGAGTCAGACAGAACTCTCAGCTACTTCTCCACCATCATATCTGCCTGCATGTCCTACCATGATGATTACAGATGAAACCTCTCCTCATCCTGAGTGGATTCAAGTTGCATTCTCCAAGTTGCCCATATAATCTACATACTAACCATACCCAGGATAAAAATTCACTCCCTTTCAGCTTTAGATGAAGCACTCCCATTGGAGACATTTGATCTTTTGAATAGCCGATGAGGAGGTGAGTGACTCAGTCTAAATGTAATGGGAAGCTGGTTTTCTGTGGGATGAACCTAATTTAAAGCAAAGCCAAGTCACAAAATAGCTAATCATTAAGATAAATCCTTTTTCCTTTCTCCTTTCCATTGTCTGCTCTGTTGCAATTTCCTGAAGATTGTTAATCCAGAATATATGTCCTCAGTGCCTTGTTGCCTGATTTCTTGGCTTGTTATCAGGTTGTGGCTAGTGCTGAAATGAATCATATCACTTATCTATACATATCTCCTTGGTTTTTTTCTTCCTCACTTTCTCTGCCATGTACTTACAACCCCATTCTTCCACTTCTTATCTGGAGTTCTGTTTATTAGAGCATTAATACTAAACCCACCCCTTGCTAGGTGTACACAAGCTGGATTTCTTGAATCAGATATACTGCAAAAGGGTATGAACAAAAGTTCTGGCCACTATCATTAATTGACTTGGGTTTTAACAGAATAATAATTAAACTTATTTCCACTTTTATGTAATATTGTTGTAAAGTAGTACTTTTTAAGGTGGAAATTTTTCTGACTGATTTCTACTCAAAGATTGTGTTTTTATATTCCAAAAGATTTCTACGAATGCCGTTAAATGCATATACAGGCAAATCCCAACTATTAGCCTCTGGCATTGTAAATTAAAATCTGAATAGTGGATTGGGGCTTACTTTCAAAGGGTATAGAGTTCTAATTTTTTCTAAAGTTTGTATGTTATTAGCAGGAGGATTAATAATTTATTAAATTTGTGTCTGTCCAGGATATTGAACTAAAGGCACCGATGTGACATCTCTCTATGTATAGTTTCTTAACTCAAATATATTAAGTAAATAAAATTGCATATTAGAGATCAGTTTCTTCTCATTGAATTCTCTCCTATTTCTATAAGTGCAGTATAATTAGACTTTATTTAACTCTACAACAACAAATAGATGGGTCAATAATTTACCAGTCTGTATTCTGGCTCCTGGGGAATAGAGAAGTTTTGGATCATTGACTCCTGATTCTGTGGGATAGGACTTTCCAATTCTAAGTTGGACTATTCTCAGAAGAAAGAGAGTTCATCCTAGATTGTCATAGACTAATTCAGATTATTCTGCTACCTTGTCTTTTAATGATTCCCCAGTTCTCTATCAATCTCTATTCTTCAAGATTCCTAATACTGTAGCCACATTGGGCATTCCTGTGGTTCCCCATTTCCTCCTGTGCCTCTGAGACACTTAATAAGAAAAGAATAGTCAAACAAAATGACTAGAGAAAATGTTCTGGATTTAAGGCAACTTTTTTTTATAATTGCTGCTATTTTAGCTGAAATGCAGCAAAGAAATATTTTAAAATTATTTTACACTTCACTTACAATAATAAGTACATACTTACACTTTTGCTGACTGACAGAAATTTAGTATATAAATCTTAAAAGTAGATTTTCATTCCGTATTTTACAGTGATTATATTTATTATAAAATGAGCACTCAAGTGTTAATAATAAATCTAAAAGGATGGAATGGCATTTTAATAATATGAGTGTTATTTATGGAGGCCAGAAATGATGTTGAAGTGAGTATTTAGCTGTTCAACATTTCAGTCTCAGATATTAGAAAAATACTAGGTTTTGAATAAATACCAAAGCTGAAGCCAAGTTTTAGATGTGCCTAAATTCTGCTTCTGCTAATCTTTTAGTAGAAAATTACTAAAGATGTAATTCTTTTTAGAAAAGATGCAAAGGCCTTTATCAGATTTATGGTACCTTTAATATACAGTCACAGTGTTGGGCTTGTATTATTTTGTCCTTTCATGTCCCTTGTGAAGGCAAAGATAAACTTCACACTATAGGAAAATATGAACATTCCCCAATAACTCCTCTTTGCTTTCAAAGGCTTGTTTACCACTCATTTATTTGGTAATATAAAAACATAAAGGAATGAAGGATAGCAACAGATATTAGATAAATGTGGGAGCCACTCTGTACCCTACTTCAAGACAGTGAGTAATTTGATGTGCAGGGTGAGAAGACAAAGAAACCTTCAATGCTTAGCCTACTGAAATATTGTGAGGTCTTTTTAAAAAAAGCACAAAGGAGAAACTTAAGGTAAAGAGTTATTGAGCCTTTTAAGTTTTGTAAAGGCTGAAACCACACTTTCTGTTTCTGTTATGATTTAATGTTAGACAAATTAAATAATTCTATTAGCTTAGTTCCTCATGGCTGTGGTGATATGTTATATATGTAATAAAACCAGTATGGAATATCAGAGAAGAGATCCACCCATAGTCAATCTAAAAGGGTCATGACCTTAATTCCATCACTTGAGAGGCAGAGATTGTTCTGGATCTCAGTGAGTTCAAGGGATAACAGAACAGTGATAACTCATACCTTTAATCCCAGCATGGGGATCCAGAGGCTCTCCTGAGTACAAGGCCAAAGAGCCAGTGATGGCACATACCTTTAATCCCAACATGGGGAAAGACTGGGAGTGGTGACTTGCACCTTTAATCCCAGAAGATTTGAGGCCAGTTTGGTTTACAGAGGAAGTTCCAGGCTCCCAGACAGGCAGTGCTATTCCTTTAATCCTATAACTCCAGAGACAGAGATCTTTCTGTGTTTCTGTCAGTTCAAGGCTGACTACCAAATAGTAGTAGCTCACACCTTTTATCTTAATCTGTATGGGATACAGCTGGGAGAAGAAGGTATTTAAGGCAGATGTCAGAAGACAGAAGAGGCATTGCAGGAGGGAGGCCTAGGAAGCTGGAAGATAGTTAGGTGAGATTTGACTGTGTTGTTTCTTTATTTGATGTTTTAGCCTTTCCCTTATATCTGGCTCTGAGTTTCTTTTAATACAACCAGAATTCGTGCAACACATGTCTAACCAAAGAACTACCTTGGTCTAAAGGAAAGCCAAAAGAAATAGCATATTGTAATGTTTTTCCCACTTTCATACTACCTTTTTCTGATCACTTTCTAACCAACCATTTGTTAAATAAAAATTTTAAAACCCATTTTTTATTGAACTTCTGCAGTAAGCACAATAATCCATGCTAAAAACCAAAATGATAACCTTCTATATTATCAAGCCCAAACTAAGCTATTTTTCTGATTAGAGAGACAACTGAAAAATTTTCCAAACTAGGTGGTTTCAATGAACATGATAATGAAGTTCCCTCAATCATACTGCTTACACTTAAAAAACATAAATGAAAAAAACTGATGGTAACCAATTATTTTTCTGTTGTTCCTTTTTTAAATCTCCTCCTTACAAGAAAATTAATTTTAGAATGATTGGTCTGATAGTTAAGAATGTTGTTCATTAGCAGACTGATTAACTTATTACTATGTGTGAAGTCCTGGTCTCCATCTCCAACACTCTGTTCTCTCTCTGTCTCTGTCTCTCTCTTGCTGTGTGTGTGTCTCTGAAAGAGAGAAGATTACTCTACTTTTCGTCCTTTTGTTTCTGTTTGTTGTCTTTCTCTGTGTAGAAAACCAGCCCAAATTCTGTTCAGTCTATAAGAACAGTGTTCTATTTTGTGGAATGAACTTTCTCCAGGGTTCTAGAATCTAAAATAAAACCAATTAAAATGGTTAGACTAAATTACTTCAATTTTGTCCTTTAATGTATAAATTCCTTCAGCAAATATTTATTGAGTATGTTTTATATGACATTTGCCACTATGTTATGAACCAAACAAACTTGATCTTTGTCTAAGTGTCTAAGTGAAATCTAAGTCTTTGCCAATTTACTTTTGTGAATCAGCTTACAACATGTAGAGAACAAACACCATCCTCTGAAATCATTTTTTTCTGTCTCTAAGAAATAGTATTACTTATATTCTTGTGAATAAATTTATTTTCTTTAAAGAAACAAAATTCCAAGAGATCCAGGACACAAAACTAAGGTTATGTCTATTTTAGTTTTAACGGACATAAAAGAAAGCAGTTTTGATAGGAGCATTTTCAGGTTCTTCTGTCCTCTGCTTCCAATGCCATGTACTTAATGTACTCATTTTAGATAGAAGAAGAAAATAAATGTTACAGATGGCTTCATGTAAAGAACAAATTGAGTTTTTTTAACCTCCTTTGTAGACTCTTGTCTTCAGGGTAGCATGTTATGTACAGATTCATCATGCAAAAGAACTGTTTACAGAAACATATCTTTGGTTATTCTTTGCTGTAGTTATTATATAAAAACATAGAACCATTTTTTAACAGAAGTCACCTCATATTGATAGTTTTCTTCTTGAACGCTTGGATCCTCTTATGTGAAAATCAATTTTCAAAGAACTGTAATTTTTTGAAGCAAGATGCATATGAGGGACATTATTTTGGAAAAAGAACTAATGTAAATTCTCTTTATATTAGTTAGAACCCAAATGGGAAATAATTCTCTTGAATTAGCTTAATTTTAGGAAGGATTAATAAAGGCACTATTTATAAATATGTAGGCAAGATATGATAACTATGTGAGATATTTCAAGAATCATAGAACTGGGAACTGCAAAGATTACTATTGAGCAAAAAGTAGTGGGTAAGTGTCTTATAGAGAAGCTTGCCTTGGTAAAGAAACCCATTTAACTCTAGGCAGACTTCAGGGAGGGATACATATTAAAAATATAGAGATATATAGGAATAAATACCCCATCTATATTTTATCTCTCATCTACCACCAAGGGATTTCATTAGTTAAACCCAAATAGAAGCCTAGTAATAAGGTAGATGTTAGTATAGTTTCTACAGATAAGACTTTTAAAGGAAGTGTAGACTGAGAAAGCTAGAGCATAGTTCTGAGGTAGGGCCAAGCAAATGACACATTTTCCCTATTATACACTTCTTAAACTTCAACTAGAGGGGAGGAGATTATAAGGTTATTTTTCTCCTTGAGTAATCTCTCCAATTTTGCTTATTATGCATGCATTTGTAGAGCTCTTTTTATGCTCAAGTTGATTTGAATTAGGTAGAATGAAAGCTCTGTCTTTACTAAACCTACATATTGGTGGCTAGTTTTCCTATCAGGAGTCACATAGTAGTAACACAGTCATTCAAAGTAGAAATTTGAAAAGATAAGCTTGTTGAAAATCCTTCTTGAATTTAGAAAGCAATCAACTAGCCATATTCTGGGCTATCTGCTACAGCTTTTCTTTAAATGTCTCTCAATATTTCTTCCCACATCTACTGTCAACCATAAAAATTAAGTACATTTTCTTCTCTCTATATATATCTCTCTAAGTATGCTTCCCTCTCCTTTGTATAGTCAGGGTTTATTTTAAATCTTTTACTTCCTGCTTCCCCATAGTTTGGGTTTGAATGCACCTTAGTATTTTCCTTGATTCTAGTAGTTTATATGGAAAAGCTTTGAAAGACATTGTGAGTGGAGGTCATTTGGTAGAATATTTATTTGCTCAATTGGGCATTGGTGCTGGTGGTAGGTTAGCAACTTATGAACTAAGGTCATAGTAAGGTATCACTGACAGATAAAATAAACTGAAGCTCAAAGTTAGTGTCTGTTTTGTGCATAGTATCCAAGACGACAAAAGTATATCAACTCATTTGCTGAACAGATAGAAAATAGTAGTGGAACCATTAGGCTCTTAAGAGGTTTCTGGCCTGGCCTTTTGGGCCTAGATCTGAGGTTCTGGCCCACAAACCCACAGACCTGCAGATCTGCAGTCTCATAGAAACACACAGATACATTAATTTTATGCTGATCAGCCTCGGGCCCAGGCACATAACTTGCTAACCCTTTACTCTTTTCTCTGTCTACTAGCATCTCATCATGATGTCTCTCTGCCTTCTCTATGTCATCCCTGCTCTGTTCTTCCTGTTCCCAATGTTTTCTTAGTCTGGTAGCCCCTCCCACACTTCCTGTCTGCCTTTAGCCAATCAGCATTTTTATTAAACCAGTAGGCGGGACAATTACTTACAGTGTAACAACATAATCCCACTACACTGAGAATGTACGGTCCCTAAGAGTGGGGCGCACTGAGTCTTGAAGATTGTTCAAAATGTCTAAAGGTTGACTATTAAATTTATAGTGATGAATAGACTTGCCTTCTGCTCCTTGGTGTTTTTATTCTTCTATAAAGGTATAATAGAATGTTACTGATGACTTAGCTCCGATGGCCCTCCTTTGTTAGTATCTCTTACTATCAATGCTATCCACATTTTCTTTAACGCTGGTAGGTATTAAATCCTATTTTAAAATAACATGTTTTCTAAGCACAGATTTTATTTTGATATTTATTTTACATAAGGATATTTTACATAAGGAACAAGAAGTTTTCTGTGCCCATGTGTGTATGTGTGAGCGTGTGTGTGTGTGTGTGTGTGTGTGTAAGTGAAAAGAATATTTTGTCCCTTTTCTGTTTTGAGATAGATCTGGCATTCAGTTTGGAATCCAACTCATTATATAGCTCAGGGTGGCCTTGAAGTCATCAGAAGACCCTTCTGCCTCAGCCTCCAGTATGCAGTGATTATAGGCAAGTGCCATTGTGCTCAGCCATTATATTTCTTAGTTGATATAGTATCTGCTAAGGTTTTGCTGTGGAAATGGCTTATAAACTGAGATGCTTGAGTTGACCTATATCCAAGACATTGCTTTGCATACATTATGGGTGTTGTAGTTTTTGTTTTTTCTCTTTTGTTATCTGCAGAATGTTGGACCCAAAGAAAATTCTTCTGGATTTGTACTTGCTGGGTTGTAGATACCATGGTATGTTATTTGTTTCACTGTGTTTGTTTCTTGTCTCATAGTGCAAATAGAACTATCTGCTATAGACTGCTATGGATAATTCTCTTGTACACTGTAAATATTTGTCACTCAAACTGATTTAATAAAACACTGGTTTCACAGTGGTAAGACTGGAAGTATAGGTGGGATGACAAAAATAGGAGAATTCTGAGAAGAGGAAAGGCAGAGATGAGGTTGCAAATCAGACATATAGGAAACAAGATGAGACTGCCTGACTGAGAAAAGGTGCCAAGCCATTTGGCTAAACACAGATAGGAATTATGGGTTTATTTAAGTGTAATAGTTAGTAATATGCTTGAGCTATTGTCCCAGAAGTTACAAAAATATTAAGTCAATTATTTGAGAAGTGGCTGATAGCTATTTGGTAGTTGCTGGCAGGAGAGGAACTTCCAACGATAAACATAATGATCCAATAAAAAATAGGCCTATTAACTTCTCTTTTTAATTACTTAATTTTTTTCATTTATTTTATTATTATGAACACAGGATTCACACTTTCTATCCTTGTATATTCTTATTAAAGGTCCCTACCCCTCCCACCACATCAGGTCATTCTCTCTTCTTCACAACTCACCATCCCCTCCCTGGACAGGTGGAAGGCAGTCCCAAGGTTCTACTATCCCAATATTGCTTAGTTCAGCCACCACTCCTGGCAGATCCAGTTTTCTCCCCCCAAGGTCAAGACTGAGTCAGATGTTCCTCTAGGGGGACTGGGATTCAAGGAGTCAGTCCAAGGTGTTTCTGATCCCAAGCTGTTCAGTGGTTGTGGTTTGCAGCTTGGGCATGCTTTGCTTTTTGTTTGTTTGTTTGGTGTCCACTAATGAATGAGTACAACGCCTGCTTATCTTTCTGGGTTTGTGTTAACTCGCTCAGGAAGATATTCTCCAAATCCATTCATTTGCCTGCAAATTTTAGGATATCATTTTTTCTTACTGCTAAGAAGTACTCCATTGTGTAGATGTACCACAGTTTGTTATCCATTCTTCAGTTGAGGGGCATCTAGGTTGTTTCCAGGTTCTTGATATTACAAATAATGCTGCTATAAGCATAGTTGAGCTAATGCCTTTGGAGTGTGACTGTGCACCTTTAGGATATACACCCAGAAGTGATATTGCTGGGTCCTTGGGAGATTGATTCACAATTATCTGAGAAACCACCATACTGCATTCCAAACTGGCTAAACTAGGTTACATTCCCACCAACAACAGAGTGTTCCTCTTGCTCTGCATTCTCTCCATCATAGGCTGTCCTCTGTGTCTTTTAACCAATCTAACAGGTGTCAGGTGGTATCTCAAAGTTGTTTTGATTTGCATTTCTCTGATGGCTAAAGATGATGAACACTTTTTCAGGTGCCTTTTGGCCATCCATAATTCTTCTGCTGAGAATTCCCTTTTTAGATCTGAACCCCATTTTTCGATTGGGTTATTCAAGATTTTGGGCTCTAGATTCTTGAGTTCTTTAGATATCTTAGAGATCAGTCCTGTACCACTTATAGGGTTGGTGAAATTCTTTTAACATTCTGTAGGCTGTCGCTTTGTCCTATTGACAGTGTCCTTGGCTTTACAGAAGCTTTTCAGCTTCAGGAGATCCTACTTATTGATTGTTGGTCTTAGTGTCTGTGCCACTGGTGTTATATTTAGGAAGTGGTCTCCTGTGCCAATTCGTAGGAGTGTATTTCCCACTTTCTTTTCTGTCAAGTTTAAAGTGACTGGGTTTATGTTGAGGTCTTTGATCCACTTGGATTTGAGTTTTGTGCAGGGTGACAGGCTCAGATCTATTTGCATTTTTCTACACACTACCATCCAGCTATGCCAATATCATTTGTTAAATACACTATTTTCATTCCATTAAATATTTTGGGCCTCTTTGTCGAAGATCAGGTGTTCATAGGTTTTTGAGTTAATGTCTGGATCCTCAATTCTATTCCATTGATCCACAAGTCTGTTTTTATGCCAGTACCAGGCTGTTTTTATTACTGTAGCTCTATAGTATAACTGGAAGTCAGGGATGGTGATGCCTCCCGAGGTTCTTTAGTTGAGCAAAATTGTTTTAGCAATCCTGGCTTTCCTGTTATTCCAAATGAAATTGAGTATTGTTCTTTCAAGTTCCAAAAAAATATTGTATTGGGATTTTGATGGGTAGTGCATTGAATATGTAGATTGCTTTTGGTGGAATTGAAATTTTTACTCTGTTGATCCTACCTATCCAGGAACATGGGAGAGCTTTCCATTTTCTGATATCCTCTTCAATTTCTTTCTTTAGTGATTTAAAGTTTTTGTCAAATAGATCTGTAACTTCTTTGGTTATAGTTACTCCAAGGTATTTAATACTATTTGCAGCTATTATGAAGGGTAATGTTTCCCTTATTTCTTTTTCAGCTCTTCTATCTTTAGTGTATAGAAGAGCTACTGATTTCTTTGAGTTAATCTTGTATCCTGCTACATTGCTGAAGGTGTTTATCAGCTGTAGCAGTTCCTTGGAAAAATTTTGTGGGTCACTTATGTATACAATCATATCATCTGCAAATAGAGATAGTTTCACTTCATCCTTTCCAATTTCCTTCCCCTTAATCTCCTTTCATTCTCTTATTGCTTTAGCTAAAACTTTGAAAACTATATTGTATAGATAAGGGGAGAGAGGGCATCCTTGTCTAGTTCCTGATTTAAGAGGGCTTGCTTTGAGTTTTTCTCCATTAAGTTTGATGCTGGCTGTCAGCTTCTTGTAAATTGCCTTTATTGTATTTAGGTATTCTCCCTGTGTTCCTGTTCTCTCCACGGTTTTTATCATAAAGATGTGTTCAATTTTGTCAAAGGCTTTTTCAGCATCTAAGGATATGATCATGTGGTTTTGTTCCTTTAGTTTGTTTATATGATGGATAACATTTACAGTTTTTCGTATGTTAAACCAACCCTGGATTTCTGGGATTAAGCCAACTTGGTCGTGGTGCACGATATTTTTTATATATTGTTGTATACGGTTTGCCAAAATTGTGTTGAAAATTTTAGCATCAATAATCATGAGGGAAATTGGTCTGTAGTTCTCCTTCTTTGTTGTGTCTTTGAGTGGCTTGGGTATTAGGGTACTTGTGGCCTCATAAAAAGAATTTGGCAATATTCCTTCAGTTTCTACTGTGGGAAATAGTTTTTTGGAGTAATAGTAATAAGTCTTCTTTGAATGTCTGGTAGAATTCAGCACTGAAACCATCTGGACCAGGGCTTTTATTTTTGGGGAGGCTTTTAATGACAGCTTCAATTTCCTTAAGGTTTATAGGCCTGTTTAGGTAATTAATCTGATCTTAATTTAATTTTCGTAGATGGCACCTGTCCAGAAAGCTGTCCATTTCTTCTAGGTTTTCCAATTTTGTGGAATACAGATTTTCAAAATATGATCTGATAATTCTCTGGATTTCCTGGGGTCTGTTGTTATGTCCCCCTTTTCATTTCTGATTTTGTTGATTTGAACACTCTCTCTCTGTTTTTTGATTAGTTTGGCTAAGGGCTTATCTATCTTGTTGACTTTCTCAAAGAAACAACTCTGAGATTCATTGATTCTTTGTATTGTTCTTTTTGTTTCAATTATTTTGATTTCAGCTCTGAGTTTGATTATTTACTGCCATCTACTCCTTCTAGGTGAGTTTGCTTCTAATTGTTCTAAGACTTTCAGCTGAGCTGTCAGGTCTCTAGTGTGGGATTTCTCTAAGTTTTTCATTTAGGCTTCTAGCACTATGAATTTTCCTCTTAAGACTGCTTTCATTGTGTCCCACAAGTATGGATAAGCTGTGCATTCATTTTCTTTAAATTTTAGGAAGACTTTGATTTCTTTCTTATTTTCTTTCTTGACCCAGAGGTGGTGCAGCTGAGTGATGTTTAATTTCCATGCATTGGTAGGCTTTCTTTAATTTTTGATGTTGTTGAACTCTAACTTTAGGCTCTGGTGGTCTGATATGTTACAAGGGATTATTTTCATTGTTTTATATCTTTTGATGTTTGCTTTATGACCAATTATATGATCAATTTTGGAGAAAGTTTCATGAGGAGCTGAGAAATATGTATGTTCCTTTGCATTTCGGTGGAAACTTCTGTAGATATCAACTAAGTAAATTTGCATCATAACCTCTGTTAGACTCCTTATTTCTCTATTGAGTCTCTGTCTGGTTGACCTATCCAGGGGTGAAATTGGGATATTGAAGTCTCTCAACTATTAGGGTGTGAGAATTGATGTGGGATTCTAGCTTTAGCAGTGTTTCTTTTACATAGGTAGGTGCCCTTATATTAGGGGTATAAATATTCAGACTCCAAATCTCCTCTTGGCCATTTTTTGTTTCCTGTGATGAATAAGTAATGACCATCTTGGTCCGTTTTAATTGCTTTTAGCTTAAGGTCTACTTTCTTAGATATTAGGATGGCAACCCCAGCTTGTTTCTTAGGTTCATTTGACTGGAAAATCTTTTCCCAACCCTTTACTCTAAGCCTGTGTCTCTCTTTGTGGTTAAGGTATGTTTCTTATAGGCAACAGAAGGATGGCTTCTGTTGTTGTATCCATCTTGTTAGTGTGTGTCATTTTATAGGAATGTTGAGTCCACTGATATTAAGGGATATTAGTGACCACTGACTGATATTTCCTGGTATTTTTAGTGGTAACTTGTTTGTATTTCCTTTGTCTGGGGTAATCTTCTGTGGGGTTATTGATTGTTTGTGGTTTTATTGGTGTATCTGGGATCCTTAGGTTGGAGTTTTCCCTCTAATACTTTCTGTAGTGCTGGATTGGTAGATAGATATTCTTTCAGTCTGACTTTGTCCTGAAGTACCTTGTTTACTCCATCTATGGTGATTGATAATTTTGCAGAGTATAGTATTCTAGTTTGGCAGCCATGCTCTTTTAGCGTCTGTATAACTTCTGACCAAGCCCTTCCAGCTTTCATTGTTTCCATTGAATAGTCAGGCGTTATTCTGATGGGTCTGCCTTTATATGTGAGTTTGCCCTTTTCTTTTGTAGCTCTTAATATTTTTTCTTTGTTCTGTATGTTTTGTGGCTTGATTATTATGTGGTGTGCTTACTTTTTTGAGGGTCATATCTATTTGGTGTTCTGTAAGCTTCTTGTATCTTTATAGGTATTTCCTTCTTCAAGTTAGAAAAGTTTTCTTCTATGATTTTACTGAATACACTATCTGTGCCTTTGAGCTAGTTCTTCTCCTTCCTCTATTTCTATTATTGTCAATTTAGGTCTTTTCTTAATGTCCCAGATTTCCTGAACATTTTGTGTTATTGCATTTTTGGATTTAGTATTTTCTTTGACTGATATGTCTATTTGAGCTACTGAGTCTTCCACTTCAGGGATTCTTTCTTCCATCTCTTGAATTCTGTTGGTTATGCTTGTATCTATGGTTCCAGCTTTTTTATTCAGGTTTTCTGTTTACATCTTTGCCTCATTTTGTGCCTTTTTTATTTCTTCTATTTCAGTTTTTAGTTCCTGGCCTGTTTCTTTCATAGATTTGTTCATTTCTTCCAATTTTTTGATTGTATTTTCTTCTCTTTCTTTAAGCAAATTTTTCATATCGTCTTTGAGGGCTTTAGTGATCATCATAAAGCTATTTTTGGTGTTGCTTCCTTATGTTTCCTCTTCATTGCTCAGGTCAGGTCTTGTAGTTGTAGAATTACCACTTTTCTGGAGTTATCTTTTTGTTCTTTATATTATTATATATACTTTTGCACTGGCATCTGTCCATGGCTTCAGTGGTTCATGATTAGGTGGCTCCTCATCAGCTGTGGCAAGTGGGCTTGTGTGTCTCCTGTCACCTCTGAGCAAGGGTTCTTCTCAATGTCTGACTCTGCTCTGGGCAGGGGTCTGAATTTCAAGTCCTCAGTCCTTCTCTGTTGAAGCAGTTGGAGGCTGGTTGGCCACGCAAGTTCCCTTGTCTTAGTAGCAGCTGGGGGAACCCTCACAGCCAAAGTCTATCTTTGTCTGCTATGGAGTGTGTGAAGACATGCTCGACAAACAGAACTTGGTCCCTCAGGGCTATTAATTTCTCAGAGATATATAACAAATTAGACTAGATATTTTAAATCATGGAAAATTACTGTCTTGGCAGTTTTACCATCTTTGAAAAATACTAGAGAAAAATGCTTTAGACTTCCTTGATGACTAATGGTAGTTACTTGTGGCAGCATAACTTCAGTCCTCATAAAATATGTGTATGTATGTAGATCAATGTGTATGTGTGTGTGTGTGTGTTTATTTGCATGTGCTCACTTGCATATGGAATGCAGATGTTGGCAATGAGTGTCTTCCTCAATTGTTCTCCACCTTATCTTTTGAGTCAAAATCTCTGGTTAAACATGTAGGTCATTGTATTAGCTAGTCTGGCTGGGAGGCAGGCTTCAGGGATCTTTCTATCTCTGCTTCATTAGTACTTTGTTTACATATGTGTGCTACTTTATCTGGCTTTTTATATGTTCTGAGGGGAAAACTCATGCTTCCAGCCTTGGGTGTCAAACATTTTAGTAACTGAGCTATTTTGTCACCATATTTTTTTGGTTATGTAAGGTTACAAGGCATTCACTCTACTCTAATTTAACCAAGTTAAGATTTATTAACAAGCTCTGCAGTTGACACAGTCTAAGGTACTAGGCTTAACACTTCAGCATGTGTGAATTTTAATGGTAGCTCAATATAATTTGACTCATAATAACTTATGTTTATCAGAAAATGATGTTGTGTATTGTATCAGAAGTACATTAAGCTCCTGTTTATAATTTTGTATTTATCTTGTAATCTATTAGCTTTTTAAATCATTTCTAAGTAACTTGTTTCATTTTACTTAGGTACTACAAGATAGCCTCGTACCACTAGTTTATACCTCATAAAATTTTCCTCTTGCTCTAGGCTTCCTGTGATCCAGTCATACATATGATTAGTTCAGAGTATGGGGACATTAATGACCTCATGGATAAGCCAGGTATAGTGGCACAAGCCTAAAATCCTAACACCTAGTGGGCAAGAGTAAGAGGATTGCAAATTTGAGGTCAGTCTAGGTAACAATTTAGCAAAACTGCCATAAAAAATTCTCAGACTTTGTGTGGGGAGCCATTGGCCAATGCTGCATTAGAGCAGATGAATCAAAACTTTCTAACCATGCTCCTAAGTAAACAGATGTGAGGTTTCTTTTATGTCAAATACCAGTCACCAGCAGCAATAATCCACTCACTAGTACATATTTGTATCATTTGGTTTTCTTTGTATTTCTTCATTTCCTTATTTCTATAGTCTGAGTTAACATGCTGAATAGCTACTGGTATAAAACCCTTATTGCAAATTTTTCCCTTGAGGTTTATTGTAACTACTATCTAAGGTCCTACTCTTTAACACAAGATTAGTTTTCTTAATTGATTTTGAAATGTTATCTACAGGCTAATAAATGATAAATATATGAATTTCTGAAGAAAAAGAATGGGTTAATTATACTTGGTGTCTTTGTTAAGTAGATTCTTCTTGTAACACCCTCATTTTTCATTAATCTCAGAAATATGTGAGATGGATCAGAGTCATATGGGCAGAAGTCCAAAGTCATAATAAATACTAGAGTAAGAAAAAAATGCACCCTCTAATAGAAGTCAGCAAAGTACGTAGATATCATGTCTACTCATAGTTGTTCTCAAAAGATGCCTGGCTGAATTGGTTTCTTCTCCTTCCTCTATTCCTATATTCTTAGGTTTGATATTTTCTTTTAACTTATTTTTTATGAATAAAGTCATAATTTTTTATCCATGTGGCCACTTGTTCAGACTCCCTTCCCCCTCCCGCACCTCCTTGTCACTCATTCATCTCCCCATTACTTTATCTCCTACTCAGCAAGGGCAGAAGGTCTCAAGGTCCCAAGGTCCCAAGGTCTCAGGGTGGTTTAATTCAGCACCCACTCCAGGAAGATCGCTTTTCTCATCCCAACATCAAGAAAGGGTCAGGTCTTCCTCTGGAGGGAATGGGCTCCAACGTGCCAATCCAAAGTGTTTCAGATCCAAGCTGTATAGTGGTTGTGGTTTGCAGCCTGGACATGCTTAGCTTTTTGTTTAAAGTACACTAATGAGTGAGTATATCTACTGCTTATTTTTCTGTGTTTGTAACACCTCTCTCAGGATATTCTCCGAATTCATCCTGCAAATTTTAGAATATCATTTATTTACCACTGAGTAGTACTCCATTGTTATTTCATTCTTCAGTTGAAGGGCAACTAGGATGTTTCCAGGTTCTTGCTATTACAAATAATGCTGCTAAGAACATAGTTAAGCTAATGCCTTGGAAAGCAAATGTGCATCTTTGGGGTATATGCCCAGTAGTGGTATTGCTGGATCTTTAGGGAGATTGATACCCAGTTTTTTAAAAAACTGTCATATTGCATTCCAAAGTGGCTGAAGAAGTTTACATTCCCACCAAAAATGGAGGAGTGTTCCCCTTGCTCTGCAACCTCTCCAGCATAAGCTGTCATCTGTGTCTTTTATCTTAGCAAATCTGACAGGTGTCAGGTGATATCTCAAAGTTGTTTTGATTACATTTCTTTGATGGCTAAATGCAATTTTCAAGTGCCTTTCAGCTATTTGTAATTGTTCTGCTGAGAATTACCTTTTTAATTCTGAACACCATTTTTGATTGGATTATTCAATATTATGTAATATTTTGAGTTCTCTATAAATTTTAGAGATCAGTCCTCTGTCACATGAAGGGTTGGTGAAAATCTTTTCCCATTCTGTAATCTGTCGTTTTGTCTTATGGATTGCATCCTTGGCTTTACAGAAGCTTCTCAGTTTCAAGAGGTCCCACTTATTGATTGTTGTTCTTAGTGTCTGTGCTACTGGTTTTATATTTAGGAAGTGGTCACCTGTGCCAGTGCATTGGAGGTGATGCCTCCTGAGGTTCTTTTGTTGAGGAAAACTGTTTTGGCAATCCTGGCTTTCTTTTTATTCCAATGAAATTGAGTATTGTTCTTTCAATGACTATAAAATACTGTGTTGGGATTTTGATGGGAAGCATGATGAATCTGTAGATTGCTTTTGATAGAACTGCCATTTTTACTATGTTGATCTTACCTATCCAGGAACATGGGAGATCTTTCCATGTTCTGATATCTCTTCTATTTCTTTCTTCAGTGATTTAAAGCTTTTGTCAAATAGATCTGCTACTTCTTTGGTTATTGTTACCTTAAGGTATTTAATGCTATTTGCAGCTATTATAAAGGGTGATGTTTCCCTTATTTCTTTTTCAGCCTTTTTATCTTTAGTGTATAAAAGGCCTACTGATTTCTTTGAGATAATCTTGAATCCTGCTACATTGCTGAAGGTGTTTATCAGCAGTAGAAGTTCCCTGGTAGAATTTTGTGGGTCACTTATGTATACAATCATGTCATCTGCAAATAGAGATAGTTTCACTTCTTTTTTTCTAATTTGTATCCCCCTAATCTCTTTTCATTCTCTTATTGCTTTAACTAAAACTTTGAGAACTACATTGAATAGATAAGGGGAGAGAGGAATAGTTCCTGATTTTAGTGGGATTGCTTTAAGATTTTCTCCATTAAATTTGATTTTGGCTGTCTGCTTATTGTAAATCGCATATATAATATTGAGATATTTTTCCTGAATTCCTTATCCCCTCAGGACTTTTATCATTAAGGGGTGTTGAATTTTGTCAAAGGCTTTTTCAGCATCTAAGGATATGATCATGTGTTTTTTTTTCCTTCAGTTTGTTTATATGATGGATGATATTTACGGTTTTTTGTATATTTACCCATACCTGCATTTCTGGAATGAAGCCTACTTGGTCGTGGTGGATGATATTTTTTATATGTTGTTATATTTGATTTTCTAGAATTTTGTTGAGAATTTTGGCATCAATATCAATGTGGGAAATTCGTCTCGAATTTTCCTTCTTTGTTACATTTTTGAGTGTCTTGGGTATTAGGATAATTGTGGCCTCATAAAAAGAGTTTAATAACATTCCTTCAGTTTCTAGTGTGTGAAGCAGTTTGAGGAGTATTGCTAGTAATTCTTCTTCAAATGTCTGGTAGAATTCTGCACTGAAACCATCTGGACCTGCGCTGTTTTTACTTGGGAGGCTTTTAATGACAGCTTCAATTTCCTTAAGATTATAGGTCTGTTTAGGTATTTCACCTGATCTTGATTCAATTTTGGTAAATGGTACCTGTCCAAAAAGTTGTACATTTCTTCTAGGTTTTCAATTTTTCTTGAGTATATATTTTCAAAGTGATCTGATAATTCTCTGGATTTTTGGGGGGTCTGTTGTTATGTCTCCTTTTTCATTTGGGATTATTGATTGTGGTTTCATGGGTGTATCTGCAATCTTTAGGTTGTAGTTTTCCCTCTAGTGTTTTCTGAATGGCCAGATTTGTAGATAGGTATTGTTTCAGTCTGACTTTGTCATGAAATATCTTGTTTACCCCATCTATGGTTATTGCTAGTTTTTCTGGGTAGAGTAGTCTAGGTTGGCAGCCTTCCTCTTTTAATGTCTGTATAACTTCTGACTAAGACCTTCTTGCTTTCATTGTTTCCATTGAATAGTCAGTTGTGATTTTGTGGGGTCTGCTTTCATAGTTCAATTTGCCCTTTTCTTTTGCAGCTCTTAGAACTTTTCTTTGTTCTGTATGTTTTGTGGCTTAATTATTATATGAGGAGTGCGGTTTTTTTGGAATCAAATCTGTTTGGTATTCTGTAAACTTGTATCTTTGTAGGCATTTCCTTTTTTAGGTTGGGAAAGTTTTCTTCTATGATTTTATTGAATACTTTATCTGTGCCTTTGAACTGGTATTCTTCTTCTATTCTCAATTTAGGTCTTTCCATCTTGTCCCAAATTTCTTGAACATTTTGTGTTATGGCTTTTTTGGTTTTAGTGTTTTCTTTGACTGATAAATCTATTTCCACTCCAGATATTCTCTCTTCCATCTCTTGTCTTCTGTTGGTTATGTTTGTATCTGTAGTTCCAGCTCTTTACTTCAGAGTTTCTATTTCCATCTTTGCCTCATTTTGTGCCCTTTTTATTGCTTCTAATTAACTTTTTAGTTTTTGAAATGTTTCCTTCATTTTTTGTTTTCCTTTTCTTGCTTTTCTTTCAAGGTTTTGTTCATCTCTTCCAGTTTTTTGTTTGTATTTTTCTCTACTTCTTTAAGGGAATTTTTTATATCCTTTTTTAAGGCTTCAATAATCTTCATAAAGCTGTTTATTGCTCATGTTTCTTTCTGTCTCTTATTCATTGCTCTATTCAGAACTTGTAGTTGTATAACTACCAGATTCTTCTGGTGTTGCCTTGTTTTTTATATTGATATATGTATTCTTGCATTGGTGTCTGAACATGGCTTCAGTGTTTCACACTTAGTCAGCTCCTAGCCAGTTATGGCTAAAGGGCTTTTCTGTCTTCTGTCTGTTTTGAGCAAGGAATCTGTTTGATCTCTGACTCTATTCTGGATGGGGGAGGGAGAGGGGGGTCTAGGGTTGGTGGGGGTGTCAGATTCTAAGTCCTTGTCTGATTACGAAGATTGCCCTGGAGCCAGGGTTCAGGCATGCAAGCTAAGGGTCCCTAGAAGAGCCCCCTCATAGCTAAAGTCTAGGGGCCTGTCTGTTTTGCAGAACCTGAGATTGGACCCTTGGATGTGACCTCAATTCTGGAAAAGAATACTCAGGACAGGCGGCTGCCAGGGGATGGACTCTGCTCACCTCTTAGATTTGATATTTTCATAGTTTCTCAGGTTCCCTGGATGTTTTGTACCAGGAATTTTTTAGATTTAACATTCTCTTTGATCATTGTATCTCTTTCTTCTTTTGTGTCTTCTATGCCTAAGCTTCTCTCCTCCATTTCTTGTATTTTGTTGGTAAAACTTGTCTCTGTGGTTCCCATTTGAGTTCCTAAATTTTTCTGTTTGTTACTGCTTTTCTCTGGGAGAAGACTGAACATCCAGAGTGGAAATTCCAACTTTCTTAGAATAATTGCATTAAGGTTACCTTGTATCTGTCAGTGCTTATTTAACCCTTTAATAAATATTAATCCTTATATGAAATATTGCATTTGAATAATTTCAGTGATATCTGTCACCAAACATGGGTTTATTCCCTGCACTAGCTGGCCAGACCTCCATTGGTCCAGGCTGATCTGTGCTCTCAGTTTCATCCCTAAAGGGCTGCTAGCATTTTGAAGTGAACTGTGCTCCCCTACTTTCCTGTTTTGTGGCTGGCTGTGTGTGGCTCCTGGCTGTGGGAACTGCGGCTTTCTGTTTGCAGTGAGTTACTGGAATGATTGTGGAGACACTCCACCCCCCATCCCACCTTGCAGAGCAGCTGAGTCTGGGCATGTGCATGTGTACCCTTATGGAGTTTAATTTTATCACTCCAATCGTATGAAGCTTTGTTCTTGTAGCAGTTAGTACCCCACTGTGAGTTGGAGGCGACCATGTGACCTATCTGAACTAGCACCACCATCTTGGCTGCCATCGCCTGCCCTCCAGGCAGTTGGGCTACTCTGCACCCAAGCTGTGTGCCCTGGTCTTTCACAGTGGCACAGTCGTTGCTCCCCACTAGTGTACAGCCCATTCTCAACTACAGCACTCCACAACCTGCCCCACACCTGCAACTCACCCTCGAAGCTCAGTTCTGGGAACACTATGTACTGCCCCAGTGTCTTTGCAGTCCTGCCCCTGCCTGGTCTACTGTGCTCCAGAAATCTAGACATTGAATGGAACTGTGACACCTGCTGGCCCTTAGTTGCCATTACATCTGATTAAGGTAATTGGTTATGTAGACATAATGTGTGATGTTATGGGTGTTCAGTACTCTACCATTTTTTTTCTCAGTTATGATTGAGAATTTTTTGTGTGACTACATATCTGAAGGTTTCAATCCCTCAGTCCTTTTGCTTTTTGGCTTGATTCTATATCTTATATTTCAAATAAAACAATCTGATACCTATCTTAAAGGTTTGAAATCTAGGAATGAGCAATTACTCTCTAAGATGTGTGACATGCAATCTACAATCAATAAAGTAGCTAACAAAATGACTTTCCTGGAAATTGGTTACGTCAAACTTTCAGATAGGACTTTCTCCTTGGATGAGAGTTCTAGGAAAACACAAGAGAACTGCATACTTTACATTGATGGTGAGATTAAAAAACTTTCTAATTATGTCAATGAAGGGAAAGGGAGAATTTTTGATTCTATGAAATCATTAGACAGATTGTCTACCTAGGACAATAAGACCCTAGAAAAAAACAATGGCCTTCAAGTTTCAGTAATACAAGGACCATATAGCAATACTATAATAGGGCTTTTAGATGTAATCTACCCAGAACAATCCAGGACCTCTTCAATATTGGATATTATGGTAAGGAAGATTTTCTAACTAAGATTGTCACCATAAAAGGATTACTTGTTACTCCATCAGCACTATTCCTGGTCACAGTTGAGACAAAGAAAGTATGTGGAAGACTCCAGAATATATGGAATATAATTATGAACCAATACATATATAAGATATCAAGGAGGTAATATTATTGCATGGCATGCAATCATCCTATGTCAAGTAGTTTCTAAACTCATGGTCTACAAAAAAATTGGTTAATTCCTAATGACTGGATGCGGCTGACAGCCACAGTGTTGGACTATAGCCAACACTTACAATGGAGGAATTGGCTTAGGGAATAGGCTAGGACCATAAAACTTCAGGGACAATTTAGGGCTTTTACCATCTCTCAAGGACAAATTCTTACTAAAGACCTGTTTTCCTGATGTGATGGTTCAGACTACTTTTGATGAACATATGTTATTGCTGTGCCATACTGCTGCCTTAAATAGTTGGGAAAAGATTTTGAACAAAGGACAGAAAATTGAGTCCTATACCCAGGTCAGACAAGGCTTGAAAAAACTTATACTGACTTTCTGCAAAGCCTAACCTAAGCTATACATAGAGCAATGTCAGATCCAGGAATAAGGGATCAATTAATACTGTCTTTGGCCTTTGACCATGCTAATATGGAATGTAAGAGAATGCTCATGCCACTAAAGATTAGATCTGTACGCATAAGAGAATGGATTCAGTATGCAATCAATGCTGAATCTCTTCATGATGACAAAGAGAATTGGGTAGGTCAAGCTATTGCCAATGTTAGGGTAAGGAATCAAGGTATCATTTGTTTTAATTGTGGTAAGCCAGACCATATAAAGAGAAATTGTATGCAAGGTACTTATGAGAATATTGTCCATCCTAGGAATAATTTAAGCCCTTCTAGGTTGTGCAGGAGATGTGGCAAAGGCTGACATGGGACAAATGAATATGGGTCCAAAAGAGACAAAGAAGACAACACTTTACCATTGGGAAACAGATCTTGGTGCTTACCCCAGGAAGCCCTCAGAAATCAGGCCTCAAAGTCAAGAAATGTTCAGTCATATCCAATCACAGTGGAGGGACAGCCTCCTCAGGATGAGTACTTAATTCAAGGCTTGAGATAGAGGACCATACAGCATTGGACAATAGAATGCCTTTAAAGAAGAAATTGACAGTTACAAGTAAATCAATGAAATGTACATTGTGGCAGACTTCCATAAATGAACAAACACCAAAATTGAAAATATGGATAAATAATATTTATATGCAAGGCACAGTCAACATGGGAGTTAATGTTTCAATCATAAACCCACAGTCATAGTACCAAGATGGCCCCTAAAAGAGGTAGATGTTCAATTTCTAGGTATTGGGACAATATCTCAGGTAAAACAGAGTGTAAGATGGCTTGAATGTGTAGGACCAGAAAGATAGAATGGGAGATCGAGGCCATATATGGCTAAAATAGCAGTGAATTTATAGGGTCATGATCTTCTACAACAATGAAATACTCAGATTAAGATCCTCCCAGGCTCAGATATCAACCCAAGACTCAGTGATGTCCCTGAAAACAATATTTCAAGATGCTATACAAAACAATCACCAGTTATTCAGATTGCACAACAACATAGTTCAATAGCTACTGGACCCACAAAGACTCTCACAGAATTTAAAATGATTGACAGAAAAGCCTATTTGGGTTCAGCAACAGCTTTTGACAAAGGAGAAACTGCTGGCTCTAGAACAGCTAGTACAGGAGCAGCTACAAGCTCAGCATATTGAAGAATCAACCAGCCCATGGAATTCCTCTGTATTTGTGATCAAGAAGAAATCTGCAAAGTGGAGAATGGTAAAAGATTTAAGAGCAATTAATAAGGTAATTCAACCCTTGGGCTCTTTACAATATGTTATTTCTCTGCCTTCCCTGCTACCTAAGGGATGCCCTATTACAGTTATTGATTTGAAGGACTGTTTTTTTAACCATACCTTTATAAGAACAAGGCATGAAAATTTGCATTCACAATATACATATTTAATAATACATGCCCAAGAAGGAAGGTCCTTCCACAATGGATGTTGAATAGTCCCCCTCTATTTCAATATTTTGTATAACAGCCACTAGAAGTGATACACAAACAATTCCCACAATCTATCATTTACCATTATATGGATGATATCCTGTTGGTAGACCTGAACATAGATACCCTAGAAAGAATGTTTGAAGAAATAAAAAAGATATTGCCTAATTGGGGACCCCAATTGCCCCCAAAAATACAAAAAGGGAATTACATCAATTATTTATGATATAAAATAGGCCTACAAACAATTACACCCCAGAAGGTGTGACTTAGGAGAGACAGACTGTGGATTCTTAATGATTTCCCAAACCTGCTAGGAGATATCGCTCATATGCAACCTGTTATTGGCCTAAAAAAACTATGAACTGGCTCACTTGTTCAGAATCTTAGATGGTGATAAAAAATTAAATAATCTCAGGGAATTCTTTGATGAAGTTGAGAGAGAATTAGCCTTGGTAGAAAAGAACTTACAAGAAGCACACGTGAACTGCATAGATCCAGACCTCAATCGCATTTTGGTTATTTTACCTTCTAAGTATTCCTCTGCAGGAGGCATAATGTGAAGAGAAAATATTATGCTAAGATGGCTATTTCTGCCACATAGGCCAAGTAAAAAATTGAAAACAAATATAGAGAAGACTTCTGATTTGATTTTTAAGGGAAAATTTAGACTTTATCAGTTGACCTGAAAAGACCCAGCAGAAATTGTTGTACCTTTGACTAATGAAGAAATTGACCAATTATGGGCAGAAAGTGAACCTTGGCAAAAGACCTGTAGTAACTTCCTGGGAGAGAGTAATGACAAATATTCTTGAAGCAAAATAATTCAGTCTATAAAGGAAACTAACTGGATTTTTCCTCATGTGGTATGGGATAAACTTATTTCTGGAGCTCCTACATTTTATACTGATGCAAACAAATCAGGAAAAGCTGGTTACAAATCAGAAAATGTAATTAAAGTGGCTCAAAGCCCCTATAATTCTGTTCAGAAGTCAGAACTACATGCTATTATTATGGTGTTATCAAATTTTACAGAAGCTCTTAATCTAGTAACTGACTCTCAATATGCAGAAGGAGTTGTCTTACACATCAAGACTACTGATTTTATTCCTGATGATATGGAATTAACCTCATTGTTTATATAACTATAGGATATCATGAGAAATAGAATTAATCTTATGTATATAACACATATCAGGGCTCATATAGTTCTTCTGGGTACTTTGGTACAGGGTAATGATGACATTAACCAGTTATTAATAGAAAATGTGCTGAAAGCCTCAGAATTTCATAAGAAACATCATGTCAATAGCAAGGGACTAAAAAAGAGCTTTTCTACCACTTGGCAGCAGGCCAAGGAAATTCTATGGAAGTGTGAGACTTGATCCCTCTACAACATACTACCTGTATTTACTCCCTCTACAACATACTACCTGTATTTACTGGGAGTAATCCTAAGGGTACACAGAGAAATGAAATCTGGCAGATGGATGCTTTTCACTTTCCAGAATTCACAAAGATGAAAAATGTATGTCATATGATTGACACTTACTCAGGAATGCAATGGGCAACTGCCTTGTGTTCTGAAAATGCTGGCATTGTACTCACTCACCTTTTAGAAGCCAAGGCCATGATGGAAATTCCTGCTCAAATTAAGACTGACAATACTCCAGCATATGCTTCCCAGAAAATGAAGCAGATTTTTGAATATTATGAGATAAAGCACATTTCAGGGATACCACACAATCCCACAGGACAAGCAGTTGTGGAAAGATCTCATCATACCTTAAAAGAGATGCTTGATAAACAAAAAGGTGAAATAAAAAAACCCAGGGAGAGAATGCATAGTGCTTTGATGACCTTAAATTTTCTTAGTGCTGATGAGAAAGGAACATCAGCTGCAGAGAGGCATTTGGTACTAGGAAAGACTTCTGAGTTGAACCAATCTATCTATTTCAAGGACATACTAACTTCAGAATGGAAGACGGGAGATGTGCTTTGGTGGGGTAGAGGTTTTGCTTTTGTTTACACAGAAGAAAAAAATATGGGTACCAACAAAATTGCCAAAGAGCTGATTCAAAAAGGAGACCCCTCTTGAGAAGAAGAAGTAATGGCTCATCTGCTGATATGACAATTGGATATGTGATAAGGAACATTTACTTAACAAGGATGGAGTAGGGTCTTGTTTTTTATCTTCACAGAAGAATAGATACAACCATATTCAAGACATAAAAGGATGTAAAACACTTAGACATCTAACGCTGATGGGAGATCTTGTATGAAAGGATCACAAATGACAGAATATAAGGACATTTGGTACTGATATGAGCTTTGGGGTAATTTCTCAATTCTCACTGCTTTATATCTATATCTCTTAAAAATTGTGGTCATGCTTTGATTCTGAATAAAGCTGGCTTTGGAGTTGGAACAAGTGGCTTTCTTTCTCTCTAAACCCAAGCACATTGGTGAAGAAAATTTAAGAGATTCTTTCTCATATCGGAAAAACCACCTGGTGTGGAACAGAAGATAGCCAGAATATATAGGAACCAATATTATTATACTCTTATCTTTAATGCCACTTCTCTTTTTTAATCTAAGAATCTTAGCTTCACACAATTTTCTCCTGAAGACTTAAAATCTTCCCTTGATATTAATACTACTTAGGTTTTTTGCTATAAACAACAATTTCTTCTACTAACATTTTCCAAAACATACAGAAGAAATATGGGGCCCCACCACAACAAGTCAAATAAAAGAGAAAGAAGAGAGACAGAGACAGAGAAAGAAAGAAACTGTTATAGATCACTCAATGACCACTTTTTACATATAGACAATTCAGGACAGATGCAAGATAACTTCATATAATATGTTTAACAAAATTTCCACATGGACTTACTCTGAGAATGGTTATAGATGTTTGTAGTCAGTCCATTAGGACCTAATCACTGTTTTAATTTTTATAGGACACCACAGAGATGCCATCACCCACAAGTCAGCAGGAAATAACCTTATGAAAAACTATGCCCATCCTCTGATAAGTTTTATCCTGTGAGGGTTATGGATGATTATCATTTTGATAGGGTACTTACAAGTTAAAATTGGGTTGCAAATAGAACAATAGTATAGACAAAGGTATAAATAATTATTAGACAAATATGAGCCAAGACAATTTTCACTGATATGGATTCTTGTATATTGATACAAATATGAAATCATTTTATATGTTTGATTGAGGTAATCTGTATAGTGATACAAAATTAAATCTATAATTATCCTATTTTGCACATTTCTACCTCTGTCTAGAATATTTTGCAAATTAATGCATATTAAGCATATTATTGTCATTCCCATCATGCTACTTCTACCTCTGCTTATTTATACTAGTCATAACATTAATCATTAACATTAATCATAATGTATATATAAGCTGTTTTGTATACCTCTACTTAGATATTTTATTCAATGATATATATTTAGGATACTGTTGTCACTTTGCATAATATGTGTACCCTGGTTAATGTTCATATGATCATCATACTAGAAGTCATTATTTCAGAAACTGTACACCCATTTATAGATTGCTTATTTTTACAATGTAAGATTCAGTCTTTTGGATGATTGGAATTGCAGAACACTGCTACTCAGGTTTGTCATGTAATAGTCATGCTGTTCTGGTTTCCCAGAAACACACTAGAATATATCAGATAGACAGGCATCTTCAACCACTTCATAGACCTAGAGGATATGGCATTTAATAAATTCTTATTCAGAATTTGGCCATGAGAGACATGACAGCTCCTGGCATAACTGTTCTTTTCCTGAGATGGTGTTGGACATCAAGGACATCTCATAAAGAGTTTGTCTTCCTTGGTTGACAATGGCTTGATGGGCAAAGAACTGCCGTTGTTCTGACTGCTGTCAGCATGCACGCCATCCAGTCTGGAGGAGCAGAATGAAGGACAGAGACTGAAGAAGTCTTCCTGGACAGGATAAGATGGTCTCCCCAAAAATACCCTGCTTCTGAAGAGATCTGTCAGACATACTAGGTCTGTAGCCAGAAAAGTGGATGCTCCAACTGTACAGAGAAGCTGTGGGTGACTGACCAGGTAGCTGGCTGTTGCTGTCCTCTCCTAAATCTTGGAAGTTACTCTCTCATGCTTCAGGTAATATATTTTCCTTCTCAGGTCTTGATGGTGTTGAAGACTAGATAGTTAAGGTTACTATCATTTCATATTTTAGCAAAGAGCATTCAGTATTAAATTCTTATTATTCTAGATAAACAGCCTTGAAGTAATCCCTGTACATTGCCTCTTACCTATATTCTAGACTTTTATGATGCATCTTGTATTTGTTGTTTGTTAGTTGCAGTGTGATCTTGCTTATGTTAGTGACTTTCCCTCCCCAGACACTACCTTATGATGATCCCTATAGTATATAGTCCTATACTTAGTTTAGAACTTTCTTAGTTAGACAAAAGGGGGAGATATAGTGGGATTCATAGGTTACCCAAGGAAGCACTTGTAACATCGGAGAATCTGGACCCTGATGAGGTGTGGTAAGAATCATTGGGAAAATGGAACCCAAAATTGCCTTCCTGTTTGTTCCTGCTTTTCTCTGGGAGAAGACTCTCCTAGAATTGCATTAAGGTTGCCTTGTGCTCATCAGTGCTTATTTAACTGTTTAATAAATATTCATCTTTTTATGATATATTGCATTTGAATAATTTTGGCGATATACTTCAGCTATGTTGGAACATTAAGGGCCCACCTACTGTGGTAGCATTGCTTATCTATAGTGGAGATACATTGCTGTTATTGATTATTTAGGCATCTGGGATCAGTAAGATTATAATTTTAGGTGCTGATATATGGTCCTGTCTCTGTTGAGTGGCTGATTTGCAGTTTGTTTTTTATTTCCTCTCTGAATTTTAGAAGAGTATGGTGGCTATGCGTTGTTCAAAAAAAATCTTCTGGGATCCTGACAGATGTGGCCACTGGTGTTTCAAAGATAAAATGTGCTTCTGGATAATTGGGACTCAAGATTTAGAAATAAGAATATACTGCAGTGGTGGTAGGATTTAAAAAGATGGATGAAAGCTGAGTGTTCCAACAAGATTCATTTAATTAATCTCCTTGGAATGGGGAAAGGGTATGAGGGGAAGGCATAGTAGAAGATCTGCTAGAAAGCTGAAGATGAGGCTGGAGGTTGGACTTGGAGGGATAGAGGGAGAGGTGAGAAGAATTTTTTTGTTTTATCCTGTGTATGAGAGAGAGAGAGAGAGAGGGAGGGGGGGATTGATTTTTTGCCAGGCTGACTGGTCAACCAGCCTCTAGGGATTCTCTTATCTCTAACTTTTATTTCCCTGTAAGAGTTTTAGCAGGTGAGTACATCCCCTGCTTATCTCTCTGAGTTTGTGATACTTCGCTCAGGAGGATATTCTCCAAATCCATCCATTTGCCTGTGAATTTTAGGATATCATTTTTTCTTACTGCTGAGTAGTATTCCATTGTGTAGATGTACCACAGTTTGTTAATCCATTCTTCAGTTGAGGGACATCTAGGTTGTTTCCAGGTTCTTGC
>PVIH01018650.1:0-37832 GCA_004025045.1 Sigmodon hispidus
AAAAAAAAAAAAAAAAAAAAAAAAAAAAAAAAAAAAAAAAAAAAAAAAAAAAAGAAAACCCTTAGGAAATAATTTGGTAAGTTTTCTTTGTGTGTTTCAAACACATATAAGAATGACTAGCAAATTGACCCTTTGTAACCAAACATAAATATATTTGGAGGAGCAGTTTGACAGAATATAAATGTGATACCCTAAACTAGAATCCCTGAAAAGAAACCTAATTTCAGAAGAAAGGCACAACAGAGTTAATTTTTAAAAATACATTGTGAAATGAAGTTTTCTCCAGAAGCCACATCTGTGCGGCAGATCCTGAAAACTGATTACCTTACTAGACCTTCAGGATTGGTGGAGCGATGGAATGTTACAGATCAGGAGCCAAAGCATCTCGGGCTATCTTCAGTCCACATAATGACCATTTATTCTGAGCCCCTCTATCTGATCTAACTTCGTGCCTGTTAGGTAAAACTTCTGGAATGCATTGTTAAACTTATCAGACCTAGTTTCCACCAACCCTAAAGCTAAGACGGTTATAAGATTGCATCTGAAACCCATAGCACAGACCTTTCTGCTCTGTCGCAACCCGCATACCTGATGTTTCACCTGTGTGTTTGGTAAATGCACTGATTTATGGTTTTTCTTTTGTTCTGTGGTAACAGATTCATGTAACTTCTTCTACAGTGGATGTCATTTAGCATTTTCTAAATCTCTTCCTGAACCATTGTCAGAGTGGATATTGGATCCACTGGAGCTAGATATTCAGAAACTTTTGTGAGGCTTAAGAATTAGGCCAGTGGAAGGGCTGGAATGAATTGAACATGTAAAAAAGGGGCAGAAACATAAGAGTCAAAGGATGGAAAAGGATGTTCCAAGCAAATAGAAGCGGAAATGGGTGGGGCTACTGTTCTATTATCATATATTAAAAAATAGATTTCAAAACAAAATTAGTCAGAAAATGAATCTGGAGAGATGACACAGAAGTAAAGAATGTTTACTGCTCTTCAGAGGACTGGAGTTTAAGTCCCAGGACCTATGTCAGCTAGCTCTGTGTATAACTACCTGTAATTCCATTCCAGCTTCAGCAGATTCAATACCTTCTTATGGCCTACATGACATGCACACTCACATGCACATACTTACATGCAGACACATTTACACATGATTAAAAATTATTAATCTCTTAACAATTAGTCCAAAAAAGATACAGAGGAAACAATCCATCAAAGGAAAATAAAAATTTAAAACATATACACATTGAATATCAGGGCTCCCAACATCATAAAACAAACATTACTGGGTGTAAAGATGCATAGTAACCTCAGACAATAAGAGTGGGTGTACCCTATGGGAGGATGGCATGTGCCTCTAATCCCAGTGCTCAGGAGGCTGAGAAAGGCAGATCTCTGTGAGTTCAAGGCCAGCCTCATCTACAGAGTTAGTTCCAGGACAGCCAGGGCTACACAGTGAAACCCTGTCTAAAAAAAAAAAAAAACAAGAGAGGGGAGTACCCCCGTCAATAATAAACAGATTATCTTAGTTAAGGTTTCTGTTGCTGTTTTAAAACACCAAGGCCAAAGAAACTTGGAAAGAAAAGTTGTTTTATTATTATTATTATTATTTCATACTACACAGTCCACCACTGAGGGAAATGAGGGTAATAAAGTACAGGTCAAAACTGGAGCAGAAGCCACAAAGGAGTGTGCTTTAGTGGCTTGATTTTCATGACTTTCACAGACTGCGTTTTTAAAAAAGATTTGTGTACAACATTCTGCCTCCACTATGCCTGTGTGCCAGAAGAGGGCACCAGATCTCAAGACAGATGGTCATGAGCCACCACGTGGTTGCTGGGAATTGAACTCAGGACCTCTGGAAGAACAGTCGGTGCTCTTAACCTCTGAGCCATCTCTCCAGCCCCTGCCCCCCAGACTGCTTTTTATAGCACCCTGGACAAGCAGACCAGGGGTATCACCCTCTACAGTAAGGTGGCAGCTAACATTGCCTGTTCCCAGAAGACTCTAGCTGGTGTCAACGTGGCATAAAACTGTCACATATACAATTCATTCTTTAAGGAAAAACAACAGAGAAACATTTAAGTTGAATAACTGTAGATGAAACATGCCTAGAAAACATCAAACACTGCAGAGCACAGTCTTCTCAGCAGCCCTGGAGACTGTCTCTAAAGTAGATCCCATAATGGAACACAAAGCAAGTTTTAACTAATGAAAGACAATGAAAATAATTTTTGATATTCTATAGGAATAAACTAGAAACCCACTGTAAGAGAACCAGCAGAGAATGTTTCTGCAGGCTTGTGGAAGGTGAGTAAAAACACAAATGACAAATCACGAGGGAAATTAGAAATTTCTTAGCATCAAATGAAATTGAAAACATAAGATAGAAAAGCCTGTGGGACATGGTGCAAGCACTCCAAAAAAAGAAGCAAGTGCCTTCATTAGGAGAGAGAGAGAGAGAGCGCTCAGATAAAGAGCCTAACAGTGAAACTTGCAGTTTTAGAAAAACAAGAACCAGGAAACCTAAAATCAATCCATCAAAATAATTAAAACTAGGACAAAAACTAATGAAAAGAAAATAATAGAAAAAAATCAATGACCAAAGAATTCATTCTGTGAAAAGATAATCAAGTTTGACGATCTTCTAGCCAAACCAGCAAAATGAAAGAGAGGGGACCCAAATTAATAAAATTAGAAATGAAAATGGTGGCATTACAACAGAAACTAGTGAAATCAAAGCCATTAAGACTTGCCTTAAAATCCTACATTCCAAGAAATTTTAAAACCTAAGAAGTTAATAAACTTTTAGTTGCAAAATTAAACCAAGATGAGATAAACAATTGAAATTTATCCATAATAAACAATGGGATTGAATTAAAAAAAAAGCCTGCCACCTCAATTTAAAAGTGTCCACCCAATTGGCAATTTCATTAGATCTTTAAAGAACTGCAAATAGATGATACTTAAGCCATTTACCACAGAAGGAACATTACAAAGCTGTGATTATGCTAATAGCAAAACCACATAAGGCTGCAAAAAAAAGTAGGTCATAGATCAAGACATGATTACACATCATGTAAATGTATTTTCTATATACACTGGGATGTAATTCCATCATAAGGAAAAATGAAATTTGGAAAACATATTGTGCTAACCAAGGCCCAGACAGACATTTTCTTACACCTCTATCCCAGCCGATGACTAAGATATGTGAATACATGTGGAAACAAATATGGGGAAAGACCAGGAAACTGTAAAAAAAGAGCCTTGTGACTGAGAACAGACTCCACAGGGAAGGAGGAGAAGGCAATGGGCAAAGTGAAAGAGCAGAGCAGAGAAAAAGGGAGCAGGAAGATGAGAACCAAAACAAAAGCTCGATCTAAAACCAGAATTATAAGCTAGTGTCTCTGATGAACAGTGATGCAAGAGTTCTCAACCAAATATTTGATGACTGAATCCAAGAATACCTCAAAAATATCCCATCACATAGTCATCTAAATAGACACAGAAAAGAGCTTTGACAAAATCCAACGTGTTTTTATGACAAAAGCCTTGGAGAAACTAGGAATAGATGGATAGAAGGAGCTATCTCGATAAAGGTTGTATGTGTGCTACCGATAATTAAACAGGAAAGTTCAAAGCATTTCTACTACGTAAAAAAACATGACAAGGATGTCCACTCTCTCTACTCTTGTTCAAAACAGCTTGTGGGGGGTTTAGGGTTTTTGTTTGTTTGTTTATTTTTTTGAGACAGAGTTTCTCTGTGCAGCCCTGGCTGTCCTGGAACTGGATTTCTAGGCCAGGCTGACCTCGAACTCACAGAGATACAATCTGCCTCTGCCTCCTGACTGCTGGTATTAAAGGCATGTACCACCATCGCCTGGCTCTAGTGTGCCGAGTTTAACTAGAACAATAACACAAAATGGGGGAAACAAATGGAAAAGGAAGGGGTCCAAGCACCCTTATTTGTAGATGATATGATTCTATATGTAAGAGACCTTGAAGATTCCACCAGAAAACTCTTAGAACTGATTGAAGCCTTCAATAAAATGCCAAAATATAAAATTATAAAACATCAGTGGCTTTCTATATACAAATAACAAACATATGGAAAGGAAAATTGGGGCAACGGTCCCACTCAGAATAGCCTCAAAAACTCCTTGAAATAAACAACTTTGGTACGCAGAGGTTTATATAAGTTCTACAGAGTATGTGGGCACAATTGAGATTGGAAATCTCAGTTTTTATAGGAACAAAGCAGGAAATTTCAGTGTTAGTCTCTAACCTCCATTTTGAAAGGTTCTGGTACTTTCCGCAAAGCACAGTGACGATGATCCCAGGACTAACGTAACTTATTTCCCAGATTCCTGCCACTCCTCACCTGCAGGCTCTCTCATTACAGCTTGCCGTTGAGATGTTATCAAATCACCTGACATTCTTTCCCTCAGGACTCAGCCATTCTTTATCACTGCTAGCCACAAAGGACCATTTAGGGCTTTGAAATAACTCTTCAACCTCATTCCCTGCCCTTTTTCTCCATTATCTCAGCTCAGAAGTGGAGGGTCTGCTCACATTCTCACAGAGAACCCCCTCTGCAGGGGTTTTGCCCCAAAGGAAGCTTGCAGTCTTTAAAAAATTAATCATTTCTTTCTTTCAAAGTTTTTCGTACAGTATATTTTGATCACATTCTCTCTTCTCAACTCCACCCAAATCCTCTCTACCCACCCAACCTATTGTTCCCTCCTTTCCTCTCTTTCTCTTCAACAACAGAACCTTCACAAAGCCTGCCATCTTAGAAGGTCGTTCCCTTGTCTGTCTGACCTTCCAGTCAGAAAAAGTGAAGGAATTTCTTCAAAGCAAATATAACTCTCTTGGCAAGAACAAAGATATGCTAAAGAGGCATTTGTGCCCTTCCCTTTGGTTGTTGGACTATTGAAACATGGATCTCAAAGAAATTGGATTTCTCCCATGAGTCTACTGGGTGAAGGAAAAGTCTGGGAGCCCAGAGGAGGAGCTTATCTGAATAGAAAAGATTCCATACAGTGCTGGTTTGTCAGGTCAGTTTACTTCAGGATGGAACTAAGTCAGTGGTGATCAGTGGGTGGGCTCTGCAGGAACTGCTCAGGTATGCTCCCCAGCCTTGAATGTTAGCACCCTAAAGATAAGTTTACTGTGGGGGAAATCTCTGGACCTTTTTGATCTTCCAAAATGGCTTCATGAGCATGTCTCCTTTTTCTGCTTTACAGTCCCCCGTGTGTCTTTAATGGTGTATGGAACTTGTTAGGTGTGCTGTCAGAGCCTAGGCTCTAATCCTCTCTCTGGCAATACAATGGATAGTAGAGCCCATGTGTTGACCTCCTTTAAAGACATGGCCACTCTACAGATTGTGCACAGTTTTCCCCTCAGATACAACAATGATAAATCTTTCAGTTGCTGAGAATAAAATATCAGCTTTTCAGTCTTTGAGCTAGAATTTTAGAAGACATAATGAAATAATATTCACATATATGAATATAATATATAAGATATAATGAAATAAACATATGAATATGTGTGGACATGTGTATGTACTCATTTTTGTGGGAACTTGAGGATTTCTTTACTTGTTGATTCAGAAATGTTAAATGTTCTTTAGGACAGAGAGAAAAAAAACACATTTGTGGTCTGAATCCAGTTCAGAAGCCACTGTGACAAAACATAGGGAAACTTAGGGGTCTGAGGTTGAAAGAACACTTAATGGAGGCAAGAAAGAAAAGTTGGTGTCAGGAAACACAAGCCACACGGTTCAAGAGACAAGCTACATTTCTACAGTTTTGCCTAAGGAGATTCCCACCTATGCAACATGTTTTACATATGTGTGCATATGTGTATAGATCATATGAAGACTGAAATATTTATTTTTAATAAATTTAAAAAGTTACTGCAAATTTTTTTTAGGAATCTGTTCTGTCTGGGTACTTGTATTCTAAGTGTTTAAGGTGTATAATTATGACTTCTTTGGTTTAAAGACAATAAAACACTGTTTTAAATTTTTCCTCTGTGAACCTCATGCATGTATACCATGAAATACGGTTGTATCCATCCCTCAACTCCTCCTTTCAAGGGTTCCACAGATATCTTGTATACTTCCCAACTTTATTTCTTCTTCCTCCCCCCTCCTCTTCCTTCTTTTTCCTCTTCTTTGTTCATAATCCAGTGTGCACCATTAGTGTTTCTTATAAATGCACAACTATGGGGGAATTGCCTATAGAATGAGCAACTTTATAGTGTCTAAGTCTCCAAAGAAGAGTTAGGGAGCTGTTCCCCATTAGTATGGGAGTTTTGGCTGACTTAATCTTGTATGAATAACCATAACTACTGTAAGTTCATGAGTTCAACAGCCACACCAGCTCCAGAAGACAGCATTTCACAGCACACCTCCTTATTTCTGACTCCTCTATTTGTTCTTTTTTAAAGATGTTCTTCCATCTTTGGTGATGGGGGGCTTGATTAGCATAACTATGTAGTCTCAGCATCAGTTATGATTAGTTGCATTGACTGCTGTCCACTATGGAAAAGAAGGTTCTTTGTTTAGGAGATAAATGTGAATATTTAGAACGTAGTCTGACAACATGACCATTTAGCAAAACACAGTAACTACTTCCACTCTTAGGCCTATGAATGACCTCCTTAGCCCTGGGCTTTAAACCACATTTATAGGATCAGGCATCATATTGTCTCCTGTGGAGCAGGCCTCAAATCCAATGAGAGAGTAGTTGGATGCTCTGTAGTAATCATACTACCATTTCACCACTGGACACATGTCACCTAGCAGGTCACTATTGTGGCATGTAGGGTACAGCAGTAAGATCATTGATGTCTTTCTCCCAGCAGCCTGCATAGCACCTTCAGTTTCTATAATGAAGAAGTGAAATACCACAGTTCTTGTTTGGGGTAGAAAAACTTTGAGTAAAATACAATGGGAAAGGCACCTCTATTTTTCTAAATTTATTTTTATTCTTTCTTGTCTCAAAAACTGTGTGAAGCAACACCATCACAATGCTCCATGAGATAAAGAAACTACCCTGGATGGTTTATTCTGCTGGAGGCTAGAAAATGCTAGGTTCCTATGTAGCAATGTATAGAATTCTAGTCTTTTTTTTTCTCCCTCACTTTTCTCTATGTTTTGGGCTCAGAGATTACACTGTGTCTTTATGTGGATACAGACAGTTGACATTTATCAACATGTAACTTCCTACTTCTCTTGTTTAATAAAAAGGAAAGGCACGGGATACAGAAGTTTGAGATGCTTGGGTGGGTTAAATGGGCATTTGATAACTGAGTCACATGGGTCCAATTTGTTACCCTGGCTTTATGTCAATTTGGCATTTTAAAAGAACAAATCTTTAGTTACTTGGATATTATGACAACAGTGCCTATTTCTGCCACCATGATGACAGAGACCTGTTACTCAAATGCCAACTGTGTGTGTGGGCAGCTCCTGGTGTGTCTTCATTGGCAGTGTGACCTGTCGGAGTAAGAAGCCTGAGAGGTGGTAAGAAACACTCTATCCTAAGTGCCAGGTATGGAGCAAAAGCTCTCAGATGTGGCTCTGTGGATCTGGGTGGACGAAGAGCTTTACACAGAGCTTCGCTCAGTGCCATTGTGCAGAGAATAATATTTGGAGATGGTTTTACTGATGTACAGTAGAATAAAATCAAGTGGGATTTTTTCTTTCTCTTTTTAAATGGGACTTTTTCAGAGATGATTAATGAATAGCCTGGTCAAGTTCCAAACTTTTAACATATAAAACATTATAAATGAAACTACTCTAGCAACAGGCAAAGTGTAACCAAAATGTGTCTAGGTGGATAGTATATAATTTCTGCACAGAACTGTGTTTAGTAACTATATCACTGTGTATAAGGAAACTTACTCCAACAAAAGACTGTGAAGACTTTTCAAAAGGAAGAATTTACATGAGATGGTGAAGTGTAGAAGTTTGGCAGAGTTCTCTGCAGAGTGGCAGATAGCATATTTTCAGAGGGAGAAAGTGGATGGACAATGGCCAAAGAGACCATTTTGCCCATCTACATTTTACACAAGTTTCATGTTATTTCGAAGTTCTCAGTTATAGGCAGTTTTATTTTTCAAAGAGTTATTTTTCGGTCCAAGTGAATAGTGAACCCATTTAGATAGAGACAATAGTTTATCCTCATTCTTTACCAGAAAGCCCCCCCCGCTAGATAATAATTGTACAAAGTTTTGGACTCTTGGAAGCAGAGTTGAATTGTTTATCAGTTAGTGACCATAGGGCAATCCAGGATATCAAGACTCCCCCAGAATCCAGAGATAAGACTCAGATCCTTGCCTTCTGACTGGTAGTTTGAACTCAAGAGTTTTAGTCCCTGGTTCAGGATGCTGTTGATTACAAAGAAGGGTCCAGCTCTAATGTCCACTTATCCTGATAATACCTAACCAGCTGGCAAACAGTGTTAAATTCTATCTTTACGTTTATGAGGGATGACATGCTTATCAATACAAAACAAAGGACATCTGCCAGCACATACCATTCAGGATTGGTTTACTGAAGTCCATCATAGACAGAAGTGGCCATTTGCTCAAGGAGAACAAGGATCACCCTAAAGCTGGACTCTGGATGGCTCTATAGGAACAATAGCTATGAGACAGAAAAGCATCTTCTTTCAGAAACTCCTATCCGTGTTTGTTATGGTATACCTGGGCCTATTGAAGTTTCTACAGTACACATAATGCTCAGGCCTATTGACGTTCTCATAACAAAAATAGGCTTCATTTTACTGCACTGAAGAATTTAATAATAAGAGCTATAATAAAGATGAGTTTATTTTTGAAAGCTTAACAAGGTATGTTAATAACTGTAGTTAATGTTATATACTAAATATACTCTACAACTAGATCTGGATATTTCTTACAAAGAAGAAAATGGCATTTTTTTTTAGAAACTGTAAAATGCTAAAATGGGTTTTAAATTTTGACAAAGTTCTTCAAGTATTAATTATGGGTATTTTGGGATAAATTAATGGGATATTTTGTGAATATTTGTAAGATTACATGGCAACATTTTAATGTTAACTTTTTTGTTTGATGACACAGTCATTCAGAAATGTACATAATTCATACCAATATGACTGAATAAACTGAAATAAAATATGTAAATTATATATAATCCTGAAACATGAAACCCCTGACATCTTTGTTCTCAAAGTAAACAATAGCTTGCCATGTAAAAGGATTAAGCAACACTACTTGCTTGTGCTTCTTCATCTCCCTGTGTTCATCACAAATTCATCTAGGAACTGGAAAACCTAATTGCTTTTGGATAAAAGAATAATATGACTTTTCATATGTCTTTAAGAAGCTCATAGTTAATGCTTAAAGTAAGAGACCTAGACAGAATACTCAGGGTGAGAATATCGGGGTCTTATCTCCCTTAATATTTACATTTCAAAGAGATGGTTCTAGAATATTTAATTAAAATATTCTTGGTCTACAAGCAAGCCAAAGTATTTTTTACATGCACATCAAAGGGACAGATTTATGTAGGTAAATATCTCAAAGAAATACTCCAAAAAGGAAAGGAGCAATTTTTTTTTTTAATTTTGGAAGAAGAAAACTTTGTTTTTACAATAATCACTTCTAAATATGGAAAAAGCTATTGTGTGAAATAAAATAAACTCCTGCTAATGAATATTAAAGAAAAAATGCAGAAAATTACAAAGAGACAAGTCAGTTAATCATCTTTCCTTAAGTTAATACTCTCTACCTTTGTGAGTGAATTAGGGATTTAGGTTGTCACCCAATCTGTTTTTGTAGGTTCCCTGTCCCAAAGGAAAATTAGTACGTGAGAAAGGAAGAGGCTGCATTGGGGGAAGCCCACGAGCGAAGAGATAACCAGGCATCACATTCTGAAAATGGAAACTCTGCCGTAGAGCAGGATGTAAAGATACGTCAAATTCAGAAGTCACCCAATGGAATAGCTTCTCTAGGGAGCCCTGCTTACTGTTAACATCTCTGACGAAGTGAGACAGAAGTTATCTCCCTGCAATGAGTAAGAGAAGGGTCCAAGGTGGATCGTGAAGTCATCATTTATCCCAGTAGCAGAAAAAGGAAGTGAGTCCACTAATAGCCTACTGAGTAAGTTAAATGAATTGGTAGAGAGTGGATAAAGGTGACTACAATGTGTGACAACTCCCCTGATTGAATGAGTAATATATGAATATCTCTTTGGCTGAGTTGAGGGAACACACATAGGTTGTGTGGATGCTTCATTGTTTAGCTTGTGATCCACTGAAAGAATGAGAAATCATAATAAAGATGGCCTTTGTGCCCATCTAAGCTCAGCAGCACAGTGGTGTCTTCCTTGGGATTCTTCCTACTCACAGTACTCTTAAGTTCTTTAATAGACATACATTCTCCCTGCTCCTTGCCCATCTTTTCTTGTTCTTCTTGGGCATAGACAAGAAGCCTAGGAACAATTGACTCAGAGGAGCTTTGGTGACCATAATAATCTGGCATCATATTTTCTGGGAAGCTCACCAGAAGCCAACAGTGGTCCACTGCTCTAAAAGAATCCATTTATAAGGACTCCTAGCAATGAATTCAAGTGAAAGAAATTTACTGTTAGTGTTGTGCCAGGGTCAAGGAGCCTAAAGTAAGGGGCAAAAGTGTGTACCATTCCAGTATTTGTAATCCCATTTGAATGGAAAATTTTCATAAGGAAGCTACACTGTGACCAGAAACCCAGTACGTGCATTATCAGAGAAAGATAATCACCTTCTTCCCTAGAGCATGGGGTCCTTTTGTATCAGTTAAGAGAAGCTTCTGGCCTTGCCTTCCGGCCCAGCTCAACAGATAAGAGGATGTGAGCTCAGCATCTGCTCGGAAAATTTTTTTCAGATTTTTTAACTTATTTTTTGAAAATCAATATCAAACATTATATAAAAATGCAAAACAGGGGCTGGAGAGATGGCTCAGCGATTAAGAGCACCATCTGCTCTTCCAGAGGACCTGGGTTCGATTCCCAGCACCCACATGGCAGCTAACAACTGTCTGTAGTTCCAGTTCCAGGCAAACACCAAGGCAAATAAATAAATAATAAATAAATAAAGTTTTAAAAATGCAAAACATTCTGAATAGATAACAAAAAACCCATACAGTAATAAAACTTCTCTTTTCTCTAAAATACATGAAACATAAAACATAAAATCTAAAGCTTCTCAATATTTTTTTTCTTCTTGAGACTGCGAATTGGGGGTGACATTCCAGGATTCCTTAAGAGTTAGGGTTTCATTGCATAAGACACCTAAAAGGAGTAACTTTGATGACAAGCTTATTTAGACTCCGCTTTTGAATTTAATTTTTGGCTGCCCTATATTTTAATACCCTAGTGTGGTAGGAGAATAGGGACTGGATAAAATAAATCCCTATTCTAAGATATGGAAGAGGCCAGTTGATGAAAGAGACTGGGACCATTTATTCACCTGGGCTATGCACAACAAACAATACATATGTCAGAAAAGCCTTCCATATAGAAGACGATAGAGGCAAGTGCTATGGAAATGACCTACGAGGGACCAGGAGACATGGGGCTTATTCTTGTCCCCAGCTTACTAGCTCACTCTCCTTCTCCAGAGTATCTTTCCCTTTCTTGCTATACTACCTCTTACATCACCATGTATGCATCCCTGATGCAACCCCTTTTTTTCCAATTTTTACTTGTGGTGTGTGTGTGTTGATCTAATTGTGCCATGGTGCATGTTTAGAAGGCAAAAGACAACTTTGTGAAATAGGGGTTTTCAACCTGAGGGTCATGACTCTTTTGGGGGATGTGGAATGACTGTTTTACAGGACTCACTTAAGACCATTGGGAAACACAGATATGTAAAGTACAATTCATAACAGCAGCAAAATTACACTAATGAAGTAGCAATGAAAATAATTTTATGGTCGAGATCACCACAACATAGGGAACTGTTCTAAAGGATCACAGCTTAGGAATACTGAGAACCACTGCCCTGTATGAAGTTTCTGGGGATTGAACTCAGGTGGCCAGGCTTGTGTGGGAAGTGCCTTTACCCACTGAGTCATCTCACTGGACCTCCTGGTGCAATTCTTTGTCCTGGGGGGAAAACACAGAGAGACTTCAATGCATGCTCTCTAAACACTAACTCAGGCCTGAAATAGTAGCATCTCAGAAGTCAATTAAATTATTTTGTTGGAGGCTGTTCTGCAAAATGTCAACAGACAATAGTTACATGGTTCTACAAGGAAAATAGAAAATATAACCAAGAAGAGCGCACACTTTTTAAAACTATTTTGAGAAATAATTACTTGTTAGTCACATGTCATGAACTTGACTGTGGCTGCTATAGGAAAGGATCAAGGCTATGGCTGACGAAAGACCTAGAATCACTAGGGCTAGAATTCCCAGAAAGCTTACCAATGGATAAATGACTTTCACTTTCACGTTTTTATCTATATAGATACTCAGGGGTAGTAATTATGACTGATAGTTTTATGTATTGATTGACAGCCTATCCTATCTCTCTTCTTATTTGAAGAAATACATTTAAATTATTCTTTCAATTAAAGAGTGATATAATTCTAGCTTATGTTTATACATAAATCCTCATTTAATGTTGCATTCTATGAATAAACAAAAAAATGGGACTGGTGAGATGGTCCATTGGGTAAGGGCACTTGCTGTCAAACCTAACTACCTGGGTTCAATTCCAGAAAGCTCAGTGGTGGAAAGACAGAAGCTCAAAGTTTTCTCCTGATTTCTACATGCATGTCCCATCATTAAGTAAATGTAAAAATGTTTTAAAAGAATAAACAAAAACTATTATAAAAAACCAAAGTGGAATGTTTTTGTTTGTGGGCACTCTTCTGAGGCTACCAATTATCTGTTACTTTTAAGTCATTAGTAGGCACTGCTTGGAGTGCATTGTGTTACAGCATGCTTAATTATCTTTTCTTCAAGAGGATACCAGTCATACACTTAAAGATATGTGAACCCAAGTTTGGAAGAGGTTACTACTACTAACACTTCTAGCTAGGAAGACACCAGTTTGGCAGAGTGGTCTCCTAAGCTTTCTATTCTAGAAACTTAATTACCCAAGGAGCATAAACAAAACAAACCCAACGTATAAAGAAGCCTGGAACAATTAAGACATAAACACATAGAAGGTTTATGTGTGTGTGTGTGTGTGTGTGTGTGTGTGTGTGTGTGTGTGTGTTTAGCTTCTACTTTGAAACAAACTTTAAAATCGTAGGCTTGGTAAAATAGTAAGTCTACATCATGATAAAATAATCCAAACTTCAGACCCCTCACAAATTCCAAGGACAGTGAAGATGCCCAAAAATAGACTAATTTTCTGATATGTAAGTGCACTTCACATATACAATAACAATATGATTCTTTAGTCAAAGCATATAAATTTATTCTGGGGTTTAAAGAGTCAGTGCTGGAGTGAATAAGAATGGCTTCTATAAGCTCCTATATTTAAATGGTTGGTCATTAATGACTGGCACTATTTGAGAAAGATTAACGGCTATAGTATTGTTGGGGGTAAGTTTTGAGGTTTTAAAAAAAATCCATGCCAGGTCAAGTCTCTCCTTTTCTCAGCCTGTGGATCAGAATGTAGCTCTCAGCTACTGCTCCAGCAGCATGTGGTGATCCCTGCCATGATGATAATACATTGACCCTCTGAAATGTAAGCAAGCTCCCAATTAAATGCTTTTTTTTAGTATAAGAGTTGCCATGGTTCTGGTGTCCCTTCACAGCAATAGAACAGTGGCTAAGACAGATGGATTTCCAAACTACAAGTTAATCTAAATGGTACTGATTATAAGGATTTCTATGTCAAAAGAATTTCACTGACTATTTTATAATATCTGGATAGTGATCCAGATATAACAACCATTATGTAAGCGATACCGCTTGTTCCCTTTGTGTGTATTAAACTTTTGTCTGCAATTCTGAAAACCTTTGAATAATACTTAGGTAAGATTTAGACATACTCTGTATAAATTTCTTTACACAAATACTCAGAAAATTGCATGTATTCAGTTCACGTTAAAATAACAGTTGTTTCAGGGCTAGAGCAGAAACAAAAACAAATTATAGAAAAATAACAGTTGTTTCTAAAGTGGCCAGTTAAAAACCCTAATGCAGACCTCTTGCTGCCTTTCTAAAGGCCCGAGTTCAGTTTCCAAACCCATGTTTTCTGTGACTCCAGCTCCAGGATTCTACCATCCTCTTCTGAACTCAAATTCATAAAAGTCTAAATATACATACCTATAAATAAAAATAAAAATAAACATATTTTTTAAAAACACCTTAATGCAAGCATACTTACAGGAATCTTGACTATTTTGAGATTCAGATTCCTGAACAGTCAGCATTCTGAGACCCTGAGATGAACAACAGAAACCACAAGCAATTGTCTCAATCAGACATACAATCTTCTTTTTTGTAAATGTTGTTAAGAGCAGAATAGTATTTTAAAGAACACTTTCTTCTTCTGGTAACAGGGAGCTAGGTTCTAGTTTTACACTGTGTGTAAATTTTAGAAAATTTAAGAAAGTCTGGCTGTGGATCTTTTTTGAATGTCTGGTAAAAATTTGCTGGAAATGAATCTGGGCTTAGACTTCTATTAGCTGAAAGATTTTTTTATTACTATTTAAAATCTCATTTATGGGTCTGTTGAAGGTGTTGATCTCTTCTTGGTTTAATTTTAGTGATTTGGCTGAATCTTGAATTCATCTTTTTTTTCCTAGGTTTTCCAACTTAATTGAGTACAAGTTTATATAAGTATTTCCTTATACTATTCTGAATAGTACTCATTGGAATCTGTTATAATGCTTCCCCGTTCATTTCTGATTCTGTCTTTTGGGCCCTCCTTTCTTATGATTTGTTGGGCCTATGGTTTGTCCAATTTTGTTTATCTTCTGAAAGAACCAACTTTCAGGTTTGTTGATCCTTTTTATTGTTTTTCTTTATTTCCACTTCATTGCATTGATTTCTGCTCTAAGTTTTATTATTTCTTGCTGTTGACTAGATTTGGGTTTGTTTCATTCCTGTTTTTCCAAATCTTTGATTTGCATCATTAAGCCATTTATTAACACTTTTTCAAATGTAGGCACTTAGAGATATAAATTCCCCTCATAGAATTGTTTTCAATGTGTCTCAGAGGTTTTATTGTTGACTTTTCCAAGATTTTTCTTTCTTGCTTGCTCTTTGATTCATTCATCATCCAGTAATGAATTGTTTAATCTCTACAGGACTGTGTCTTTCCTGAGGCATCTTTGGCTGTCAATTTTATGTTTCAGTCCATTGTAGTCAGATAGGATACAAAAGTGATTCCAGTCTTTTTGAATTTGTAAAGACTGTGTCCCAGGATGTGGTCCATTTTAGAAAAGTTTTCTTGTGCTGCTGAGTAGAATATGTATTCTTTGGTGTTTGGATAAAGTATAGTATAGATTATCTGTTAAGTCTATTTGATATATGATGTCAATAAATTCTGAAATATCTCTGTTTTTTTGTCGAAATGGCCTTGCTATGGGAGAAAGTGTAGTATTGAAATCGACTTGGTTGATGTTAATCTTTGTCTTTAAATCCAGTAGTAGATTCTTTTTTATGGAACTGGAGAACATGGGAACCTGGTGTGTATATGTTCAGGATCATAATGCTTTTTTGGTTAATTATTCCCTTTATTACAGTAAAGTGTTCTTCTTTATCTCTGCTGATTGGTTTTAATTTGAAGTCTGTTTATTCACATATTAGCATAGCAACACGTGCTTGCTTTCTGGTCCCATTTGATTGAAGTACTTTCTCCATCCTTTTACTTAACGTGATGCCTAACTTTCAAGTTGAATTTGTTGTAGAGAACAGAAAGTTGTATTTTGTTTTGTAATCCATTCAGCTAGCTTGTATCTTTTAAATGGAGAAAAGAGGTCCTTAATATTTTGTTATTATTAAATGATATATGTTGATTGCAGCGATCCTGCTTTTGTTGCTTTCTGTTTTAATTTCCTTTTAGTGTTATTAGTTGAACTTTGTGTTCTGGTAATTATAGCTTCCCTTACTCCCTACATTCTCTTGGCTATGCTTATTCTGTTCAGTCCAAACTATTGCTGTCCATATTGTTTAGTGTTGGTCTGCTGGACATGGGTTGTTTTTAAAAGCTGTTCGGATCATGGAATGTTTTTTCCTCCTTCATCCATGATAGATAGTTTTGCTGCCTGCACTGGCCTAGCTTGATCCTCATGGTCTTCTAGGACTCAGATTTTATTGTTCCAGGTTTTTCTATTAAATCAATTGCTATTCTGATAAGTTTTCTTTTATATGTCAATTGTACTTTTTCTTTTGCACATTTCAATTTATTTATTTATTGTTCCGTATACTTAGTGTTTTTAGTGTGACATATTGAGCATAATTTCTTTTCTAGTTTTGGCTATTTGATGTTTTGTGCTCTTCTATGTGTGTATCTTTTCTTAGTTATGGCAGATTTGTTTGGTTTGGTTTGGTTTTTTCCTTTGGTTTTTTGAGACAGGGTTTCTCTGTGTAACAGCCTTGGCTGTCCTGAAACTAGCTCTGTAGATCATGGTGGCCTCAAACTCACAGAGATCTACCTGCCTCTAGGGTAGTTTTCTTTTATGAAAAAGTAACATCAATTATTATGAACAAACTATTCACCTGGTGAATATATATCATATATATAATAGTCCTATTTAAAATTAATACATTTTCAATTTGCACTCATGTGAACATGCATACATGATAACATCTATACATTATTAAATAATAAATCTTAATATAAATTTTTCAACCTAAACAGAGATTAAATTGAGCCTTGATTTTGTTTAAAAGAACTTTTCAAAATGAACAGGAGATATACAGTACTAAATTATTCTTTTTTATAAGGGATCGCTCTTTTGTAAATGTTATTGAAAGTATATCAAATTCTAGGAAGGTTTAATTGCTTGAATATAAAACACTAGCAAAAACCCTTATAGACAACAATTTGGTCAACCTAATTGCACATAAATCTTTTCTTACAAGATTTACTTTTTAAAAATATTTTTTTTGGGTTTTTGAGACAGGGTTTCTATGTATAGCCCTGACTGGAGACCAGGCTGGTTTCAAACCTCTGCCTCTCAAGTGCTGGGATTAAAGTTGTGCACTACCACTTTTTTTATGTCTCATATACATTTACATCTTTACTCAAGACAAAATGCCATTTATAGATGTAAGTAGAGTATATTAATTAAAACACATTTTATCTGAAAGTTATTAAAAAACAAGTGAACAGATTTTTAATGTCATTTTAAGCATGTTGCATCTGCCAGACACTTATTTATATGGCATTATATTACATATTTTAAAAAATTACTTTCTGTTATAAACATCAATATTGACTTATGATTCAAGTTGCACAGTACTCTAAATCTAACACTTCTCTTTTTGAACACTGCTGATTGTTTCTTGAGAATTTTATAATGTTCTAATATACCAAATTAGATATTAAGTTATATAATCTCATAACATTATAACAAAATATTTACTAGCAATAAGTTAATTTTAAATGATGGCATTTCATTGTAATAGTAAAAATAGTCAATCTAAGCATTTATGGAATGTTAATATATTTCATGTGTTGAAACCTCAGAAACCATACAAAAAGTATCTCTAGTAAAGTGACAGTCCTAGACTCTCTAAGATCCATGATTTCATTATCCCTGGGTAATTGTCTAGGTTTTCTATCTTGTTTACAGGGTTTAAGTCCAATTAGAGAGCCTCTGGTTACCACCAAGGTATGTGTGCCACTATTGTACTTTTAGGGTTATCTTGCTATGTTTGTTTTGTCGTGGTTCATAGGCATCATAGCTATGTAGGACTACTGGTCACTTCCCTCCATCAGGTTCCATGAAAGATAATCATTGGAGATGAGGCTTTCAGATAGGTGCCAGTTCAGGGGCCTCTGGGCCTTGTGTCTGAAGTGCTTCAGCAATAAGGATTTACCTTCCATCTCTGGGGAAAAACCAAGAGAAATAGAAATAGAATGTAATTTGAGGGGAGTCTCTTGAACAACCCTTAACAGCAACTAAAAACAGGGCTTCTTATTCCTAGTGTTTGGGTTCTTTTTAGCATAATCTCTAACTACATTCTAAATGATTGTTGTTATACCCACAGGTAAGAGTAGTCCTCACCCCATATCAAGGAAACTTCTCTTTGCAATAGACAGAGACAATTATAGAAAAATCCACAAGCAATCAAATTGCAGAGTTTAGGGCCTTAGTCCCAAAGAATACATCTACAATAAAACAGGGATAGTTTGTTTTGGTTTGGTTTTTCAAGATAGGGTTTCTTTGTATAGCCCTGGCTGTCCTGGGGTTCACTTTGTATATCAAGCTGGCCTTGAATTCAGAATTCAGAGATCTGCCTACCTCTGCCTCCCAAGAACTGGTACTAAAGGCATACACGCGCCCCCCCAACAAAATAGTGATGGCTTTAATTGGCAACTTGACAAAACCCGGAATAGGCTGGGAAGCCTCTCAATGAGCGATTGGCTTACTCCCTTGGCTTGTTTGTGGGGCTTGCCTAAATGTGGGTGGCACCTTTTAGTAGTGGCTCAGATAAAAGGACATGCAAGAAGGAAAACTTTTCCTGCTTTCACTTGCTCATTTACTTTGTTACTGCTGCTTTTGATTTCTTCTCTGATATTAGAACCAGCTTCTTAGGATTTCTAATCTAAACTGAAGATCAGTGGCTCTCCAGAAATCTTCCAGGCTTTTGGCACCAATTTGAGCCATCCAACCCCATGGACTGAGAAACTACCTAAGTCTAGGCTTCCTTAGTAGTGTGAGACAGTCATTGTGGACTACTCTGCCCATATCATATAAGATAATATAATAAATCCTCTTTTGAAGTTTGTTCATTCATTCAGTTCTCCTTTTGGGAACCCAGATTAATACAGAAACCCAATTTCAAATAAAAAGCAAATGATTTTAGAATAGGTATGTTCTATACTGTATGTTGAAAATACTTATATTAAAATGTATTGGCTGTTTCCCTGAGATTCAAATTTAAGTGAATTTTATTTTTTTTATTTTGTATTTATCAAGAAAAACAGTAAATTGAATTTAAAATGCTGATAAGTTAACAATAACTATAAAGAAAATAAAAATCATAAGCATGACTTATCAAGGGTGATAATGCAAATAATTTGCTACACATAAAATTACTTTGTGTTCAGCTTTCCTTCTGGATTTTTTTTTCTATCCCTGTATATTCCCATTCAAGGTCCCTTCCCCCTCCCGCCACATCAGGTCATTTTTTCTTCTCCACAACTCCCCATCCCCTCCCTGGGCAGGCTGCAGACAGTCCCATGGTCCCACTGATCCAATAATACTTAGTTCAGTCTCCACTCCTAGCAAATCCAGTTTTGTCCCCCCTCCCTCAAGAGTGAGTCAGGTGTTCCTATAGGTGGAGTGGGATCTGAAGGGTCAGTCCAGGGTGTTTCTGATCCTAAGCTGTTCAGTGGTTGTGGTTTGCAGCTTGGGCATGCTTGGCTTTTTTCTTGTTAGTTTGTTTAAAGACCACTAATGAGTGAGTACATCCCCTGCTTATCTTTCTGAGTTTTCTGAGTTTGTGATGCAAATTTTATTTTATGTGGATCATGACCCACCTACTTCAAGGAAGAATACAGAATAGTTTCCATATCTCAAATCAATTCCACATGTGACTGACCGCACCCTTGGTCTCAGGTGATACCAGCTTGATTGGTTTTTTGAGACTAGCTCAATTCATTATCTTCCATACCAGAACACGCATCTCTACATTGCATACTACTACTCTGCATGCTTAAATTGAAGCCACTCTGTTGAATCAAGGTTTGTTTGTGAGACAGATTGCTCCTAAAACCATTGCACTGGAATGCCTGGATAGCCTCAACACCGAGACCCCTAAAATACTCCAAATTAAGACAATGTCTGATATCTTGAAATGACTCTTGTATACGGCATCTAGGGTGTTCAGGTGGAAATGGTCAGAAAACTAGTTAAAAGTCAAGTCTGTATCTGGTTAGATATGTATGTGCAAGCTGATGAGGCTGAAAGTTTCCCTTACTCTTCCCCTATCATCTGTGGAATATTTTTAGTTACTATGTTGATGTTTCATTTCTCTAAATCTTATATCCATTATAAGATATAATATCCATTGATAATATCCATTGTTTTCCTATGGTCACTTAAATCCCATGGGCCCTTCTTTTTTTTTTATGTCATGACACAGTAAGTACTAGATGACTCTTAATCTATTTTGTATTTTATGCACTTAAATCATGGTCCATGAACTAGTGTAGGCTTTCAAGGGAGAGCTAGAGTTAATGAAATATCAGATTTGTCCCTAAAGTAACTATAACCAATGGGTAATTCAGTGATGGCATAAGTCATAAGAGATTTCTCTTTTCAAATACTCATTGTTCACGAATATGTCTGACTTGTAATTTGTTTTTCTTTCAATTTCTTGAAGTTGTCATTTGGAAAGAGTTGGTGTATTTTGGGGGGCTCTTTTATAACCCTCTAATAAATTACAAATGAGCCAAATTGGTCCCTGCTGCTCCTAGCAGAGAATTTTCCTTTGCTCCATTGTACTCTTGCAGTGTGTTGCATAGGTCCAACAGCTAAATACATTCCTTTTAGAGCATAGTGAGTAGTAGGAGGATGCACAAGAAAAGTAGATGAACGTATCCCTACATCCAAGTGTCTGGGGGAAAAAAAACCCGTTTTCCAAATTGGGGGAACATGTCTTGCTGGGACCATCCTAAATCTGTAGTACTTCTTAAGATTGTATAAGGTAGAAAAAATTGGCAATTTAAAGAGCAAGAAGAAGAGATTCTTCAAGTTTCAAAATGTTTCCTGCTGTTGTCTCTCCTAGTAAGATGTCCTTTAGCCTAGAATTGAGGAATCCTAATTGCAACATAACACCTGCCCTTTTTTCTATGGTAGCAGCTGTTCTTAGCGCCATTATTACGTCAATAAATCTAACACCTGCCTAAGAGGCTGATTTGGAGATCTGCAGAGGAAGCTGGCTAGCAAGACTAGCCGTAGCAACACGCTCTGCTTCCAAGTAAGAGACCAGGCCTCAATGAATAAAATAGAAGAGTGACAGAAGAATATTCCCAACACCAACGTCAGGCCCCATGTCCACATCTATGCAAAAGTACGCATAACACATGCATGTATACCACACGTGAAAAGCAGATAAAAGGAGACAGAAGTGAATGATCTAGAACAAGCCTGTGATTATTTAACTGCTATACTGTATTAAGCAAATGTATTACATTGCTGCAGGTATAGGTAGTTAACAAAATATGGGAAGGACACAGTTTTCAAGACTTAAGTACGTAGAAATAACATTCAGATGCTTAGTATACATGTTTACCCGTCAGATTACCAACACATCTCTATAAGCCAAGTTGATTTTTTCAAACTCTTTAAAATATCAACTGTGTCCCTGGTCCAAACCACCTTTTTTTCTTTGTTAAAATTAGAGTGGTTGAACTATTTCAACTAATTAAGATGCCTGCTTTTGTTTGGAAAATCTACTTGAGAGTGTTCTCTCTTGCCCATGAAAGCAGCTTTCAGAAACAGACTCCATTCTGTATGGCCAGACCCTTTCACCAAGACTGATAAAATCTAGCTCCAGTAGACAGATGTCCGGACTTTAAAACAGAAGACTCCAAAAGGTATGTCAAAGGTTTACTTAACAGGGACCCAAGTCCTAGCTCCTAGTAACAGCTGCAGACATGTTGCCAGGGTGCCTGGTAAGTACAGCTTAGCTTTAGAATCTCTCTCCTGATTTAGACAATAAGTATAATTTAAAAAGCGCCTTCTCTAGAAGCTAGCAACTTTATTATAATAGGCCCTGAGAAAAGCAACTGTAACTGAAGCACAAGACAACGACTTCAAAAAAGTGTCTTAGTTGTTAGGCTTTCTGTTGCTCTGATGAAACACTATGACCAAAAAGCAAGTTGTGGAGAAAAGGGTTACTTGGGCTTACAGTTCAGCATTGCTGTTCATTGCTGAAGGAAGTCAGGACGGGAACTCAAGTAGGGCAGGATCCCGGAAGTAGAAGCTGTTGCAGAGGCCATGGAGGGGAGCTGCTTACTGGCAGCTAAAATAATCCTGAATAATAAAATAACTGCTGGAGGCATCACCAGTCCTGATTTCAAGTTATATTTAAAATTTATAGTAGTAAAAATAGCAGAGAATTGGTATAAATACACACACACACACACACACACACACACACACACACACACACACACACACTGATTGATAGAATCAATCTGAAGACCCAAACAACTGAACACACAGACACCTGATTTTCGATGAAGATGCCAGAAACACACACCCTGTCTCCAATAGAAGAAAAAGTACAGAATAGTCTTAGACTCATTGGCATGGAAAAGGACTTTCTAAACAGGACCCCAATAGCATAGACAATGGAACCACTTCCAGCTAAAAAGTTTCTAAATAGCAAAGGACACAATCTTTGTTAGTTTGTTTGTTTGTTATGTTTTTTGAAGACAGGGTTCATCTGTGTAGCAGTACTGGCTGTCCTGGAACTAGCTCTGTAGACTAGGCTGGCCTCAAATTCACACAGATTTGCCTGTCTCTGCTTCCCAAGTGCTAGGATTGAAGGCATATGCCACCACCACTGGGCAGAACACAACCAATTTAGTAAGGTGGCAGCCTATATAATGGGGAAAAAAAGCCTTAGCAATTACACATCCAATAGATGATTAGTATCTAGAATATATAAAGAGGTGGGTGGGGTGGGAAGACATTCATGTGGTGGGCCAGAGACTGCCATGTCGGTATCCATGGTGTGATCCACGGCCATCCTCTACTAGGAACATGGTTCTCTCTGGACAGAACGTCTGAGAACTGGAGCTGCTCCACTTTCAAGTGGCAGGGGCAGCTAGAAGCAGTGGACCCACCGACCGACCGACCAACCGACCGTGAATTCCAGAGCAGAACCTAGAGTGGAGGCAACCGAGAGGGAGTGAGCCAGACCATAAATTCCATTCAAGGTGATGGATGCGTCCTGCAAGAAGGGCAAAGGTTGAAGCGCAGGGCTTGAGTTCCTGACGCCAGGTGTGGAGGCTCATGCCTATAATCCTAGCGCTGGAGAGGCTGAGGCAGGAGAATCGAGCTCATCTTCTGGTGTGGGATGGCCTGCAGAACCACACATTCCGGCACACCATGTTCTGCCAGGACGGGAATCCCAACATAGGACTCTCCGAGTCGTATGATGAGGACCAGCTCTTCTCCTATGACCTCTCGCAGAACACCCGGGTACCCCGGCTGCCTGACTGTGCCGACTGGGCTCAGGAACAGGGAGATGCCTCTGACATTTCATTTGACAAAAACCTCTGCGAGGCGATGATTGAGCAAATGGGCCCAGAGTTAGAGGGGCAAGTTCCAGTGTCCAGAGATTTGCCTATGGCTGAGGTGTTTACATTGAAGCCCCTGGAGTTTGGCAAGCCCAACACACTGGTTTGCTTCATAAGCAACCTCTTCCCTCCAACCTTGACTGTGACCTGGCAGCATCAGTCCGTCTCTGTGGAGGGAGTCAGCCCCACGTTCATCTCGGCTGTCAGTGGGCTCACCTTTCAGGCTTTCTCCTATTTAAACTTCACCCCAGAACCCTTTGACCTTTACTCCTGCATCATGACACGTGAGATTGACAGCTACATAGCAATTGCCTACCAGGTACCTCAGGATGCCCTGCCATCAGAACTAGAGAACGTGCTGTGTGGTGTGGCCTTCGGCCTAGGTGTGCTGGGGCATCATCCTGGGCGTTGCCTTCTTCATCTGCTCCCAGAAGCCTTGCTCGGTCGACTGATTCTTCCTGACCAGAGTTGGAACAGCACAGGCCTTGTCAGTAGGCACGTCCAGGCTTCTCGTGCCTACCCAGGGTCTTCCCTGGGACTCCTCAGGATGTGTAGCAGTGTGCTGGTATCTCGGCTGAGGGCTCCTGCATCCAAAAGAGCCCGGATCAGGAGCTCAGGGCACCACCTGCCACCACCTCATACCTTCCCACTTGGAAGAAATAAACCTTATTTCTTACCATTAGCTTGACCTCTGCATCCGATACTAGTCAAGCATTCTGCTGCCACCGCTCCGCGACCTGGCCCACTGCAGCTGAATGGCTTGTCACTCAGGCTCAGTTTACCTTAACATGGGCACAGTTCACCTGGGCACAGCTCACCGAAAGGGAAGTGGGAAGTCCCTCTCCCAGACAAAGCTACTGTCCCCTGATCTCAGCAGAGCTCATAATGACCTTCTATCCCATCAGTGCGTGTGAAGTACATGAGTGAGGAAGGTAGAGAGAGTTTCCAAAAACAATAAAATGGTTGAGGAAACTGCAAAAAAAAAAAAGAATATATAAAGAACTAAAAACACTGAACATTGAGGAAACAAATATCCCAATTAAAAACTGGGGTAGGTATAGAAACAAAGAGAAAAGTCTCAAAAGATAAAATGCAAGTAGCTGAGAAACATTCAAAGCATTCAACATCTATCGCCATCACAGAAATGGAAATTAAAACTACTGTGAGACTTCATCTTATACCAGTCAGAATTTGGTCAATAAAACAAATGACAACAAATCCTGGTGAGGATGCAAGGAAAGAGTATAGTCATCTTTTGTTGGTGACCATGCAAACTGGTCCAGTCATACTATGGGAACCAGTGTGGAAGTTCTCCCCCAAACTGAAAATCAGTGTATCATGAGATTCAGCTGTACCTCTCTTGAGCATACCTAAAGACTCTGCATTTACTACAGAGATTCTTGCTCATCCGTGGTTTTTGCTGCTTTATTCATAATAGCCAGAAATTGGAAACAACTAATGAATCGATATTGAAAATGTGTTACATTTACAGAATTATTCATATAGTAAGAAAAATAAAATAATATTTGCAGGTAAATAGATGGAGGTAGGAAAAAATCCTTTTGAATGAGCTGAGACCCAGAAAGACAGATATTGGATGTTTTATCTTATGTGTGGGTGTTAGCTTTTAAGCTTTCTTTGTGTGTTTTAATCTGATTAATTCCATAATTTAACTAACTACTAAGGGAATGGTGTGAAGAGGCTATGTCCCTAGGAAGGAGAAATACAATACAGTGCTAAAAAGACATAAAGCAGAGAAATAAGTGTGAGAGGAGGGCATGGGAGCCCGGGGCAAAAAAAAAAAAAAGAGAGAGAATATGGGAAGGGTCAGCTAACACTGAGGGACTTTTGAAAAGCCATGTGGAAACCTACTACTGTAGAAGCTTCCTAAACTGTACAAATATGTGAATGAAATCAACACCTGTGCCACTAACTAAAACCTCGAGTGCCAATAACGGGCTATATTTTGTTGAGTCATTGACCAAAGATCTCCTGTAGATGACCCCTTCCCAAATATCATAGGTGGTTGTCAAGGCTATTGGTTATTCTCTATAAGCTGACAGACTATTGCTGAAGACCTACTTATGGCATCAAACATGGAGAAGTTGAGCTGCTGCCCAATAGAAGCTGCACTCCTACTGACTAGGTATCATATTTCTGGAAGGTACTTTACACACTACCAGAGAAATGGAATCATCAATGTCACCTTGCTGCAAACCCAAAAACCTACGACAGCAACCTGACTGCAAGATATACTGATACAAAGGTGATTCACAAATATTATACGAGTAACTTTTTTTTAAATTGAATTTAAGGTTATTCCTAAAGATAGAACCCATACCTGACACTGCTAATGTGGCCAAGAACTAGAGACTATATAGTTCATGGACCCTAGGGGAAAACCTACTATTATTCTTTTACTAATGAAACAGCAAAACATGACTTCTAATGACATGTGGCTGTATCCAGGGATCAGAGCATTGTTCCACACTCATCAGAGAAGTTTCTTCTTGCAATAGATGGTAATTATAGCAAACATTCACAACTGAATGGTATATAGAAAATGAAAGAGTTTGGAGCACTTAGTCCTTAAGGGGTGCCTTTGTCAAACCCCTCTCTTCAGGGCTCAGGAAACTGAGCAAAAGAGGAGGCAGAAACACTGTGAGAGCCAAAGGGGATGGATGACGAAGGAATCAGTGTCTTCCAGACACAACAGGATGCTCACAGAGATCGAGGCTACAGGCGGGGGGCCTGGATACACTCAAATCTGACAAAATCTCATCACGGAAACGGGGAAGTGGACAGAAAATCTCAACCCTTAACTAAGAAGCTGTTTGTACTTGATACCTGTTGGGAAAGGGAGAAGCAATTTTCTCCAATGGAATGTCATTAGGTATTTCAAGCACACTCCAGGACAGGCCCTATGCCAAGGGCTAGTTACCCTTCATGGTCCTTTTTGTTCATTTGAGGTGGTTTTCCTTTTCTTTTAGCCTTTTTTGGTATAACTGTTTTATCTTAATTTTTTGTGTTTCAGTGTTTATTCCTTTTGGGGGAGAAGAAAGAGAATAAAGTTGGGTGTCTAGAGAGGTAGGGAAGGATTAAGGAGAGGAAGGAATATGATAAAATATATTTATGAATATATATGAAAATTTTTTAAAGTACATTTTAAAACAGAAAAAAGAGTTGGCTAAAATTCAGGAATTTGACAATTACCTGTAGAATTTAGGAATGCCAAAACACAGCTTGACTTAGGTCTTTTCCTTAGACAAGTCTTTCTAAACTCTTATCTAATCTGAATATTAGTTATAAACCTGCTTCCTAATGAGATGATTTAAATCTATTGCTCTCAGATATTAATTTTGAAAACTGAGGCTGAAAGGAAAGCTTGCTATAATATTTACAAAAGAAATGACTTAAAATTTAATTAACTGTGAAACTCTATCACACCTCAAAATTGATTAACTCCTTTTTGCCTAGAAAACTTAAAATCTACATCTAAAACTTAATTTTAGGATTGTCTTGTTTGTACAGATTGATACATTTTTAAAATCTCCAGTTGCTTAGATTCCCACCACCACTGCCGATGCAATAAGCCAATTAATCCAAATTAATAAATCCAGGTTTAATGAACAGAGCAAAGCAATCCTGGATGATACTTGGAAAGTCAGGGAAGAGTCACATGGTAAATATGGCTAATGGGCTAAAGTAACCTGTAGATAAAGTCTTGAGCAGCCATAGGGAGGGGCTGGTTTTTGGCGGGCTTTGAGGAGGTGGGGTCTGGGGGAGAGAGAGACGTGGGGCATCCACTCATTCAAAGCTACTTTTACGTGATTATTGGACTTTCAGGAAAATGAAATATACACATATTTTGTCAACTTTGAGAGGACTAATTTAATTTTGCTGTTTGGATAATTGCTACTAGGTAATATATTTAATTGCAACTTATGTTATCAAATTGAGTGCTTTAACATCTATTTTGGTGTGTATGTACATCATAAAATTATCACGATAAAAACAGTATCATTTACTATTTGTAATTCTAAATTTAGGGTCTCTGTTTATTGGGTCGTTAAACTCAATAATTACATATGGAAGATGTTCTTATAATATTTGTATGTAATGCTATGTAATTCTGATGGATACAGCATGATACAAAGGCTATTAGAATTCTTATTCTTTTTTTAGTTTTCAAACTTATTTTTAATGACTGTCCATGATTACAGGTTATACTAATTTAAAGTATAGATTTATAAGATTTATGATAACAGTCAAAAGGCATGGGCAGTTTCTGAAGTCTCTTGAAATCGTACCAGAGTCTATTCTGGGTCTATGAACTGGCTCCCTACTTGCCACTGGCTTCTCAAGGCTGAGAATGGGAAAACACCTTTCCCAGCCTTGCTATTTGAATGAGGGACTCGGTCATCCTCAACTGGGTATGCCAGACTGAATTGACTCACCTTGGGATTCCTTGCCCTCCCTGGGGAGTGAAGGGGAGAGGTGGGGAGAGAGGTTGGGTGGGAGAGGGAGCAGTAGTGGGAATGAAAACAATAATAATAAATAAAAAGAAGGAAAAATAAAAAATAACTCCTGTAAGAGAAGTTTTATGTGCTGACCATAAATAAAGTGCTATTTACAAGAATTTTTGTTGTTTAATATTCAAATCAATTAGGCTTTCTTAGAGTGTTGATTCAATGAAATCACAGAAGGATAACTTTAAAAGACTAAATTTTAATGCTTTTTTAAAATTAATTTTGTCAGACTTCGGACAGAATTGGACTCATTTAAATTTCTGTTGAGCCTGAAGCCCTCAATGACTTTATAACTCTGGTCAAACATGGCTGCCACACTTGTGAGTTACACATATGCACCAGATGATAAGCCTGCATATAATCATTGCTGCTATTTTCAAAGCTTTTTAAAAAGCTCGTTCAAAATTTTGATATTCCTAAGGGATTTTCTGAGGTCAAAATGTAACATACCAGTGTCAACCTAGCACCTATTTTTCATGTCTAGAGCAGTAAGTCTGTCTTAAGCAGATTATTTTGCTCTTAGGTACATTTACAAAAAGAACTGGCTTAAAGGACCAGATTTAATATTTTGTTTTCCTGTCAGACTTTTGAATACTTAGGAAAGTATCTTTTAAAAAGTCAAGGTTCATTTAAGTGCCTGTTGTGTTAAGTCTTTTATGTGACAATTTTAGAAGCAACCATTTTCAAGTGATGGCACTGTATCTAATACCGTATGCATCTGTGACTAGAAATGTTAGGAACTGCATGTCTGTGCTTGCTATCTGACTCAAAAGTTTGCAGAATTAAGGACATGCAAGTTTAATACATACAAAATAACCAGTAAGTGCTGTTTTCTGTAATAGACATTTATATCTGGGCTGTGGCCTATAAATGGTGACATTTCTTGCTGTTTTCAATCAGCACCATTCTGATGAGAAATCTGCCATTGGGATGTCACGATAGTTGAGCCCCTGGCCTATTCCTATTGCCTCAGTGTCTATTATACAAGAGATGCACCTGTACATTAGAAAATGCATCTTTGTATTTTGTAACTGCTTCTGTTCCCTAAATTTTCAAGATTTCTAAAATTTGTAATTTTGGTTAGTGCTTTTGAAGCAAAGAACCTTAATTTTGCTTCAACAGCAGAAGCTGACTTATATAAATGATTTGTGTGTTGTCCTCTGTACTAATGCTAAATGTTGCTGGCTCTTTCATGTGATTTTCCGTGCACTGTGTATGCTTGTAAGATAGAAAATTATGAGAACATTCTACCAAGGTGTTGCATTCCAAACTAGAAATTTTAGTGATTTTAATCTTTTCCAGGGTTGTGTTCATATGTGCTTGGTTGTACCATGACTTTTTCTTTAAGCAAAGGATATTACAATGATAACAGAAGATAGAAATTATTCGAATGGACAGGGACAGGGACCTTTGAAAACATGCAGTTCTGATTCTTGTCTTTGGCCAAGAATGCCAGAAATGCTCCAGGCAGAGACACTGATTTATGTCCTGGTTTTGGTTCTGTCCTGGTCAGAGGGCAGGCATGGTAGAAATGTTCTAGCTAGAGGTACTTGTGTGTGTCAGAACCCCCAATCTAGCCACTGGGATGGAAAAATACAGAGACATCTTGTAGAGGTGAGGGGAAGTGACAAGCAGATTGACCAGGCAACCCCTCTACCTCACTTCAGTTTCTGCCATCAGGGCTATGAAAAGCCCCTAGATGAGCGTCTCCATGGCAACACATTTCTTGTGACTCACTCTTGTTACACAGCTCTGTCTGCTTCCTGTGTCTTAAGCTGTCACCTATGAACTTATAATAAATTCCTTTCTGAAAACTCATCCTCTCTGTAGCCCAGAAAATTCATTCTTTAAATCTGTGGGACAAGAGCCTAGGGACACTGACTCAGTGGGATTTTTGTGTGAGCTCTGGGCATTCTAACTCACGAGTTAAGCCCATTTGAGGCTAGAGAGCATCTGTCACATTCAGACTCAGCATCATCCCTGTTTCAATTAGACATGCCAATTGTCTAATTAGACTGTGCATTTTTAGAAGAGCCAGCTAATAATAAAATGTTATTAGACATTTCTCATCTAAAGAGTATCACCTAAAGAGTATCAGGAATATTTGATTTTTCTTTTTTTTATTATTCTTATGAATAAAGAAGTCACATTTTCTATCCTTGTATATCCTTATTCAAAGTCCGTTCCCCCTCCCACCACATCAGGTCATTCTCTTTTCTCCAATCTCCCCATCCCCTCTATGGGCAGGCAGTCCCAAGTCCCAAGGTCCCAATATTGCTTAGTTCAGCCTCCACTCCTGGCAGATCCAGTTTTCTTCCCCCAACATCAAGACTGAGTCAGGTGTTCCTCTAGGGGGAATGGGATCCAAGGAGTCAGTCCAAGGTGTTTCTGATCCCAAGCTGTTCAGTGGTTGTGGTTTGCAGCTTGGGCATGCTTTTTTTTTGTTTAGGAATATTTGATTTTTCAAACTAACTTTTAAAAAATTTGCTCTTTTTGCTTGTGCTTTTTGCAGAGCTTTATAACTCTGGTCTGTTAGTATTCAAAAACACACCTGACAAAAGGAACTGAGCAACATTTCAAAATAGTAGGGACATCATCTATAGGCAGAATTCAAATGTAAGAGTTGCCAGGTGGTCTGACACATTCCTTACAATTGCTCATAAAGTTGTTTTATTTTTTATTTTTATTTTTATTTTTTTTAGCCAAAGTTTCTCCATGTAGCCCTGGCTATCCTGGAGCTCACTATGTAGACCAGGTTGGCTTTGAACTCAGAGATCTTTCTGCCTCTGCCTCTCAAGTGTTGGGACTAAAGGTGTGCACCACCAGTGTGTGTGGGTGGGGGAGTATGCAGGTGTTCACAGAGGCCAGAAGAAGGTGCTGAGTTCTATGTGAGTTGCCTGATGTTGAAGTAAACTTAAGATCTTCCAGATGAGCAGCAAGCACTCTTAACTTCCCAGCCATCACTCCATCCCCAGGCATAAAGTGTTTTACTGGAACTCCCTGATACCTGTTTTCTGAAGTGTGAGATTTGATCAGACCAACTGGGACAGATCTCATCCTGGTGACAAGGGGCAGTTTAGATCAAAGTACCAGATGGTTAATCAGTGATTTTTTCAGAGAATATTACTGATTGACAGGAGGGAAAGTTGCTGGAGTTGAAGTAAAGTCAAGTTGGGTATAGTAGCAATTGCCTATAATTCCAGCTCGTGGGTGGCTGACGTGGAAAGATTCTAAGTTTGAGGCTAGCATGGGCTTCATAGCAAGACTTTGTCTCAGACTAACAACAAAAGGTTGTCATTTTTACCAGGCTTTGCAAAGGAATCTAGAGATTTGTAGAGGTTATAATGAAATGTCTCGAGCATGGTTATCTAATGCTAGCTTAATGAGATCTAATCTTGGTTCATACTTGTGTTCTGTTTATGTATTTGTCCCCCACACAAACATTTTACCTCAGCATCAAGGTAGAAAAACAGGGCATAGGGGAGTTTTAATCAACTTGGAAGGATGAAAGAGACATTTCTGCGCTTCCCTTTGACTGTCAAAACAATGGATCTCACAAAACTGGCATTTGCCCAGGGTTTTTATTCTGGTAACAGGAAAAGATGGAATCCTACCAGAGAAGGTGCTGGTCTTCTGGAAAGACATTTCACTCAGTTATGTAGGAGAGACTGCCTTTGAGAAAATGTTGCCCTGCTTAGTTACAAATCCTTCCTCCCAGTGTTAGCTTAAACTTCTTGTCAGGACTATGAACATGGACTCAAGGGCCACTGCATCTCTTTGCTTCTCTTCACGATATAGTCAGATTGAATAAATCTCCAGTTTTTGCCTTTTTATGATTTCTTTTTCTGTTTAACTGACCCATTGAGGATGGTTGGACTAACCTGGCTCCTTAGGCTTGCCAGGGCCCAAGCTCTAACCTCTAGAAACATTCTTATACACATGTATTGTTATATTTGCCTTCTTCCTTCATTGCCCACCTCTGACCCATCTGTCCCCTGCTGTCACTCTCTCACTCTTCCCACAGTCCTCTTTCGGGTATTGTGTATTCTGTTACCTTCTCTATTCTCCCCCGCCTGCCCCTTTAAGATCTCTTCTTTCCAAGTCATGGCCCCTTTCTTATTTCATCATACACACACACACACCCACACCCACCCACCCACACACACACACACACACACACACACACACAGAGTAAACCCAGGTTCCATACACGAAAGAAAATACAATATGTCTTTTTGAATCTGGCTTATGTTGGTTGATGTAATGATCCCCTCCCCATTTATTTTCTTATGAGCCACAAGTTTATTTTACATAGACTGAAGACCGGCGGTTCTCCAAGAATTCTCTGGGGCCTTCAGTGCCAGACTGGGAATACCAAGGCATCCAGCCCCAAGAACTGAGAAACTACAAAGTTCTCAGCCTCTCAGGTATGAGATAACCATTGAACAACCCAGACGGTATCATGTAAGCCAATCTAATAAATCTCATGTATATCTATATGAAATCATCAATCAACGAATAAAATTGAACTGTCTTCATTTTGAACAGATCTTGGAAAGGCAACTGCAGCTGCTGTGAACTGATGCCTCCAACAGCTATGTCCTGTCAGCATCTTACGACACTGTTGCCCGTTTGCCAGTTCTAACCTTCTTTTTCTCCCCTTTCTGCAATGTTTCTTGAGCCTCAGATGCTGTGAGGTTGACATAAATGACCCACCCACAACTTAGCACTTAGACTCATTTATACTCTGTACTCTGACATGGCCTGAGTCTCTGTATTAGCCACTACCCACATCAAACAGAAGCTTTTCTTACCAAATATAAGAGCAACCCAAATCTATAGGTATAAGCATAATAGAGTACAGTTTGACATCATTACCACATAGCAAAAACAATAACAGTTGATTTCCCCAAAGGAAAGCCAGTCATGGTCTTTTGATCAAGTTTACTATACAAGGTATGAAGTTCCTGTGGATCTAGTCTCTTAGCAGAAAGTGACTTATTACCCCACATTGTGCCGTTATTGCACCAGTAGTACATCTTTTTAGGAAGGTCAGTATTATAGAATGTAAGGTCCAATGCTAGGTAAGACGGCTGATATCTTTTCTCCCCTTAGTGGGCTTCATAGCACCTTCAGGAACTATGAAAGCTATCTGTCAGGGAGAGAGATTTCAGGCCAGTTTGAGCTTGATTTCTCTAGATCCTGAATCCAAAGTGAGGGCTGTCTTTAGCATTGCTGTCTTATCACTAGTTATGGTAGACAGCCAAGAACAGTGACAATAGTCTGTATTTGGGGGAGTACCTCTGGGATATCCCTGACCGATACCTCATGGGGAAGTATGCTACGCCTAGCACTGAGAGTTTCATTTAATAACCCATGTATTCTGGGAGCAGCATTGTCCACCCACACAAAATACTTCTGTTCTAAATGCTCTAAAAATATTATATTTTAAATTAGCTTATAAATTAGAGATTCCTAATCTTCTACTCTCTCCTCTCCTCTATCCCTGTGTATTTATTTTAGCAATTATATTTTCAATTATATATATCTATTTTCATTATTCTATATGAATATGTGACTGATTAATTTAAATGATATTGTAATCTCATGAATCCCAGAGATAAAACTGCAATTTTCTGTAGATTATTTTATTTTAAATTTTCTTTGAGATGACAATCTAATCACATTCATGCCCTTCCTTCCTTTCCACCTTCCAAACCCTCTTCTACACCCCTCCTTTTCCTCTTTCAAATTTATGGCCTTATAATGTTATCTCTACCCCATTTAAATCTTTAATCCCTCTCCTTTTACTTCACCTGTGTTTTGTTATCACCTCCAATTGGATTGTTGCCTTGACATAGAATATGTCAGGTTTTGATATTAGCTTTTTTATTCTACCTTCATTTTGGTTAAGCTCTTTGGCAAAAACCTCATTTTCCCATCTTCCACTCACCTTCATGCTCAAAGATTTCTGTTCCCAGCATCCCCCTCCTGTCATCTAATTTTATCTGTACTGGACTGTCACACCCTCCTTAAGGCATCCATCCCTAGTGGCCTATTTCTAGCTTCATGACTTCCACATGTACTCTGCATTCAACATACAAAACAAAAGACTCAGAGCTAAGATCCACATAAGAGAGAGTCTGCAGTTTATCTTTCTCTGCATGGGTGACCTTATTCAGTAGAATTTTTTTCCAGTTTCATCCATTTATCTGAATATTTTGTGCTTTTGTTTTCCTTTACAGCTGAGTAATATTCCATTCTGTATATGTACCACATTTTCCTTATCTATTCTTCAGTTGATGGAAAGCTTGGTTGATTCAATTGTGAGTTTAGCTGCAATGACCATGGATGTGCAAACATCGCCACAGCAGGCTATAAAGTACTTTGGGTATATGTTCAGGAGTGGTATAGCTGGTTCAAATGACAGTTCGTTTTGTAGGGGTTTTTTGAGATACCAAGATAGATTTTCAAAATGGCTACAGTAGGTTCACACTCCCACAACAGTGTATGAATGTTCTCCTTTCCTTCCCTTCACAACAGCATTTATTGTCATTTGTATCCCAGACCCTGCTCATTCTGAGGTGAGATGAGATCCTAAAGTAGATTCTGGAGCTGGAGAGATCACTCAGTGGTTAAGAGCACTGACTGTTCTTCCAGAGGACCTGAGTTTAATTCTCAGCATCCACATGGCAGCTCACAACTGTCCAGGTCCAGGGGACACCCTCACACAGACAGACCTGCAAGCAAAACACCAATGCACATAAAATGAAAATAAATATTTTTTTTTAAAAAGTACATTCTATCTGTATTTCCCGACAGCTAAAAGTGTTAACATGTTTTCTGCCCATCTCTTATTTATTTATTTATTTGTTTGTTTAAGTTTTTTTTTAATCTTTGTGTGTTGTATGCAGTGATGCTCTCTCAGATGTATACATAGCCCACAAAGATTTTCTCCTCTGTTGTAGGCCTCCTCTTCACTCAATTGACAGGTTCCATTGTTGCACAGAGACTTTAATTTCATCAGGTTCCATTGATTGATTGTTGCACTTCCTTTATGCAATGCAGGAATCCTATTCAGAAAATTCTTACCTCTACCTGTATGTTGAAGCGTATCCTCTATTTCATTCTCTAGCAGTTTCAGGGTTTCAGGTCTTTGATCTATTGGAGTGGAGTTTTGTGCCCAGTTTTATTTTTCTGCAGGTTGAAATCCAGCTTTCCCTTTACCATTTGTAGAAGATGCTGTCTTTTCTACAACTTATATTTTTATACTTCTATCAAAAGTCAGGTATCTACAATTTTTTTATTTTTTTGCTGTTATAATCACATCATTTTCTCCTTGTCTTTCTTCCCTTGTAAGCCCTACTATGCGCCCCCTGGCTCTTTCTCAAATTCAGGTCTTTTACTCTTTAATTGGTGTTACATAGATACATTTAAATACAATATAACATATTCCAAAATTCAACATGACCTCTTGTTCTCTGCATTTTGATTGAGTGTGATTTTCTGTAATATCTTTATTCCAAGATTTCTTTGCTGAGGGGCTAGAACTACACTTATCTATGTGTATAAGTGTTGCCTCCACCAAGCTTGTATGGTGATCTCTGGTATCAGAAAGCTAGTCCTCCTGGAGGAGACTTTTAGGTCAGATCCACCTTGGATTCTTGGTGTCCTATGTCCACAGTGCATGGTGTCTTCGCAATAGGGACTTACCTTCAGTCTCCATGAGGGAACAAAATACAGCAGTAATAGTGTATAATGTTTTGAGAATCTCTTTAACAACACTGATCAATAACTCAAAAGGGCCTCTCATGGCTCATGTTGGAGTTTTCTTTGTCTATGGCTCTTGGAAGGAATATTGCTAGCCCAGATAGAAAATTTTCATTAAACTATGTACATATACATACATGTTTATGTGAAGTTTTAGGTAGCTAGATAAAACTATGATTCCTTATGATGCCTGTGGAGCAGAAAAGGATATTGTATCCTCTGCAACTGGAGTTACAGCTGCTTTGAGCCATGTGGGTACTGGGAATAAAATCTAGGTCCTATCTAACAGCCAGTAGTGTCTGCACTAATGGTCACCAGCCTCACATCCACACATCCCTGGCTGGTTCCATCCTCTGCTGCCTTCTCGTGTGACTCGCTGCCTGAATGTTCTCCTTTGAGTCAGCTCATATCTGATCTTCATTTCCCTGTCTTGTACACCACTGTGGAACTCTGCAATATAAGAACACTACCCTTTCTCTAAGACTACAGCTTTCACCCTGAGTTTTGAAAACCTCAACTAGTTTATTCCTACCCCTGGTCAGCTCTGAGTTTTGGGACTCACAGCCTGAGTATTCCTGCCTTTCTTTGGTCTCTTCCCTGGACCCCTGATTTCTACTTACTGAAGTTCTGCTCTGGGTTTTTAGTTTTTAAGTGTGAAATGGTACTTTATTTTGTGTATATGTGTGTATGCCTTTCTTTTTTAATAATTTATTTATTCTTATTTTATATGTACACTGGTATTTTGAGTGCATGTATGTCTGTGTGAGGGTGTCAGATCTTGGAGTTACAGACAGCTGTTAGCTGCCATGTGGGTGCTGGGAATTGAACCAGGGTCCTCTGGAAGAACAGTCAGTGCTCTCAGCCACTGAGCCATCTATCTCTCCAGCTTGTTTGTGTCTTTCTGTTCATTGCCATGGGTATTGAGCTCGGGGTCTTGTACATGCTAGGCAAGTGGTATACCACTGAGCTACATTACTGCTCCCCGCTCTGGATTTTTGATGTAGGCAAGAGAGTAATAATTTTTCTTCTTATGACTGCCTTCATTGTGTCCCATATATTTTAGTTTGTTGTGTTTTCATTTTCATTCAATTCTAGGAATTTTTTATTGCTTTCCTGATTTTCTTAGTGAGTCATCCATCATTCAATAAAATGTTGTTCAGTCTGTTTGAGTTTATGTACTTACTTAGTTTTTAAAAATCTAGCTTTATTTCATTGTAGTCAGAGGACAAGCTGTTATTTCAATTTTCCTATATTTTTTTTATTCTTGCTTTGTGCCCTAATATATAATATATTTTGGAGAATGTCCATGACTCTCTGAGAATGCATGTTCTTTAGTGTTTGAATAAAATGTTAGGGCTATTTGATTTATGATATCTTTATGCCCCAGGTTTTCCATTTATTTTGTCAGGATGGCAAACCTATTGTTGAGTTTAGGGTATTGAAGTCACACACTATTACTATGTTGGGGTTACTCTGTGACTTTATATCTAGGAATATTTGTGTTTTGAAATTGGCTGTATCTGTGTTAGTACTCTTAGAGGGCTGTTTCCTTATTAGTATGAAGTGATCTTTTTTAACTAGTTATTATTTGCAATCTTATTTGTCAGGTATGAGAATACCTATACCTGCTTGTTTTATTATTCCATTTTTTTTTGGAATGCCCTATCCATTCATTAACCCTTACATAACAGCTATTATTGATTGGAAGGTATACTTTTTGAGGGGCACAAAGGATGGCTTATGTTTTCTAAGCCACTCTGATAATCTGTGTCTTTATATTAGAGGAATATACATTATGAACATTCAGAGTTATTTATTGAAAGATTAATTGACCATCATTTTATTTGGTTTTTTTGCATATTCTTAGACCCTTTTATGCATAGCTGTCATGGTGTTGTTTATTTCCCCTATGGCCTCTGCTGTGCTTTTATCCTTGGCTTTAGTCTAAGACTGAAACATTCTTTCCAGTTTCTTCTGTGGAGGATTAATTACTAATGCGCATACACACACACACACACACACACACACACACACACACA